>SDVV010017071.1:0-14081 GCA_016164225.1 Gammarus roeselii | reverse complement strand
CAGCTAGGAGACCGTAATGACTTCCTTCGTCCACTGCACCCGTGTCCAGCTAGGAGACCGTAATGACTTCCTTCGTCCACTGCACCCGTGTCCAGCTAGGAGACCGTAATGACTTCCTTCATCCACTGCACCCGTGTCCAGCTAGGAGACCGTAATGACTTCCTTCATCCACTGCACCCGTGTCCAGTTATGAAACCCGCTAAAACCTCCTTTCCTCAAGTCATCATTCGAAGATTTTAGTCGGCGCCAATTGCACCACAAAAAAATGTCTTATGTCAATATTAGGTTTAAGGCGTTTGTAATTGGATTCTTGTTATTTTCAGCCGATGAATATCAGTATGATATATATCTTTAACTTACGTTTAATCTGAATTCTCCGTTTCAATGGTAGCTATCTGCATAATTCTAATGTGTCGTTTAAAATGTTGCAAGCGTTTATCTTATTCTAGAAGGTGGAAGCGCATTGTAAATTTATTCACTAGTTAGGTCCAATGTGATTAGTTGCTATATTTTTAACTCAATCAAACCCAAGCTAGACAAACTTGACTAACGCTGCTACGTAATCTAAGCGAACAAATATTTGTAGAATCCTTCAAGAATTCACGTTGACGTTGCGGTATATACACCAGCATTAAAGAAGGTGTTCGGTAATGATGATAATGTGAACTAATATGAGACATTTACAAGACGACTTTCGGTTAAAATAAGTTCACAAAGTTGGTAGGAAGGCCATTACGACCCTGTAATTAGTGTCTATGTGTTGCGACTTTGTAAGGGCGGGGCGTCAGTAATTATTGCGACTTTGTTCGGGGAGAGCGTCTATATGTGCTTCGTCTATGTGTTGGGCGCCATTTAGGTTCTGCTTCGACGTGTGGGACATGTGTATTTATTGCGACTTTCTGCGGCGGGGCGTCTGTAATTATTGCGACTTTGTACGACGGGACGTCTGTATGTGCTTCGTCTCTGTGTTGGGCGCCTTTAGGTTCTGCCTCGACGCGCAACACGTCTGTAATTATTGCGACTTTGTACGGCGGGGCGTCTGTTTTGCTTCGTCTCCGTGTTCGGCGCCTTTAGATTCTGCCTCGCCGGGCGGGACGTCTGTAATTATTGCGACTTTGTACGGCGTGGCGTCTGTGAGTGCTTCGTCTCTGTGTTGGGTGCCTTTAGGTTCTGCTTCGAGTGCGGGACGTCTGTTTTATTGCGACTTTGCTTCAATGTCTGTATGTGCTGCGTCTCTGTGTTGGGCGCCTTTAGGTTCTGCCTGGGCGTGCGGGACGTCTGTAATTATTTCGAATTTGTACGGCTGGCGTCTGTATGTGCTTCGTCTATGTGTTAAGTGGAGAGGAAACCAAGGCTGGACGGGGTGAAAAGAACCACGCGGTGAACTATTGACGTATCGTGGAACATTGATTGGGGCAGGGGTTCTGTAACCAAACTAATGCGAACAACTGTTTGTTTTGCCAAGTCCTAGATACGGTTATTAACATTCCATTGATATAATTGAACAACGATTCTATTGCGTTTATTTACAAGGCAAGATATTACGCAACATGTTTACTTGTTTCTTTGTAGGACTTATCGCGTTGCGATAAATCCGCTATTTTCGTAACTGACGTTAAAGTGGCTTGGTTGGTTATCTCAAGTTTGAGACCGCACTGCAAAGGGTTGGGATGAAATGGAAAGGATGGCGCCTCTCTGAATGAAGGAGCAGTAATGGCAAAGGCTACACGATACTGAACTGTATTCGAGGGTTGTTATGTGAAGAAAATAGTCGGGATCATGTTAGCGTTGGTATCATCATTGCTCTTCTCGTGCGGGCCGCGCTATCAAATCCCTACAGAGACGAGAGCTTCATTTATGAGCCACGCTTAGAGCCAGGGCTTAGGTGGGATGCTCCAAGATTTGGGGGACAAGGGAACACCGTTTGGAACAGAGCGCTAGTGTTAAAAATACAGAATAGTAGCGTGTCTTCTGTTAAAAATGTGAGAACAAGAGAAACACAATATACAGTATTTCATCTGTAACGTCGTACCCTGAGATGCCTAAAGTTTGGAACTTGTTGGGAAGTGATGCTGCAAGCTCGACTTTGGCTCCGGCACAATATATTTCATCTGTAACGTCGTACCCTGAGATGCCTAAAGTTTGGAACTTGTTGGGAAGTGATGCTGCAAGCTCGACTTTGGCTCCGGCACAATATATTTCATCTGTAACGTCGTACCCTGAGATGCCTAAAGTTTGGAACTTGTTGGGAAGTGATGCTGCAAGCTCGACTTTGGCTCCGGCACAATATATTTCATCTGTAACGTCGTACCCTGAGATGCCTAAAGTTTGGAACTTGTTGGGAAGTGATGCTGCAAGCTCGACTTTGGCTCCGGCACAATATATTTCATCTGTAACGTCGTACCCTGAGATGCCTAAAGTTTGGAACTTGTTGGGAAGTGATGCTGCAAGCTCGACTTTGGCTCCGGCACAATATATTTCATCTGTAACGTCGTACCCTGAGATGCCTAAAGTTTGGAACTTGTTGGGAAGTGATGCTGCAAGCTCGACTTTGGCTCCGGCACAATATATTTCATCTGTAACGTCGTACCCTGAGATGCCTAAAGTTTGGAACTTGTTGGGAAGTGATGCTGCAAGCTCGACTTTGGCTCCGGTTTTGACTGGCTATTCAAAGTTTCGCCTACCAGACGAGCGTGTTAGCTGACGCGTGCACGACCCCCGTATGCACCTACACGCTTCCTTCACCAGCTCAGATGGCGGCCATAGAGGCAGAATATTTGAAGCCAGTGATCAAACTGATGGAGTTCAGAGTTCGACAAGGTTCTTACATTTGCGCATAGACTTTCCGATGAATTGCTATTTGCTGGTTTGTTAAAGTAGTACATTGTTTTGATGTGTATGGTTTATAACTTGGGAATGCCACCGATAACCACTGAAGCTTCCAAAGAAAAAACTAACCCCTCCTTTATGTTGCAGATACCACTTATGCAAGCTCTAAACCCACGTTTGTCTGGTCTTTAGCTTACCACCTACCAAAAGTGAAGCCTATTTTGATCTTCTTAACATGCAAGTTCACGCACTGCAACATCCAACAAAATTAATGATGATATGAAGTCTGTATTGTGTGATATTAGGTCATGATCGAGGGATCATTTGGTGGCGTTTGCAGAAAGCATATTTCTTGTGGTGTCATAACGCAATTTCAACGTCATCTAAAATCGGAGAACGGCTCTTCGAAGAAGTTCCAACAACTTCTTATCGCAATTTTGTTCTGTTTCTTTTTCCTAAATGGTTAAGATTAGTTCTTTCTGTCTACTCAACAGTTCAGTTTTGATTTCATTCGTAGATACCTGCTATGAAATGTCATTTCTCGCTCATCGTTCAAGTTATGCTCCTCAGCTCTACCGGGACTCATTCCATCAACATTGCGATTTGTTGACCCAGTATTCCCTTTGATGAAGTCAGCAGGCAAGGCTCGCTTTTCCCGTATATCAGGCAGCTAAGAGATTAAATCTCGTTGCATCTCGTCCGTCTCAGTCCCAGTACATGCACTCACAGTAATGTCTTCCCAGCAGATTAAACTTAAGGAAGTTCAACTCAGCCGGAGTTCTGACGAGTCAGCCTTTGTACGCTACCCTTTAGGGAGCGTCCTCCTACAGAATGAACTTCACTCTACAAACTCTAACTATTTTCATGCAGTGTATAGTTGTGAGCGCAGGAAAAAAAAGAATGGGTTAATAGCAGTCCCCCGCGCCTGAGGACGGGCGGGTGACAGGCGACTGGTGGTATGATGGTGGCGGGGAATAGAAGAAGCCGTGAAGTAGGAGGAGGGAAGCAGTCGCCCGCTTCCGGGCGACTGACGGTATAACGACCAGGCGTGGAAGATACCCAGGGATGAAGGAGAACGTCATTGAACAGTAGTTCATGCTGACTGAGATGTGTAGTTAGCATGAACTACAGAAAGGGGACGTTCTTCTGCAGAGAGCTTGTGTTTATTCCTCGCGTGCAAAGGGAGATGCTTGAAGTTACTCTCGCAGCCTATGAAAAACATTATCTCCGCTTCGATGCTTAGGAATGAATAGTACTTTATGCAGTGACTGGTAGCAAACAGATCAGATAAATGTCAATTCTCCGTCACATTCATGACATCTCTAAAAATACCTTCATTTCCCTATCAAGACAACATTGGTCATGAAATAGGAAACAAATTTGCGTAACCCTATCTTAGGTTGATGGGGTAAACTAGTTAGTATCATGAATGTCTAGTAATGCATTCGTTAATTTGTATGAAGTCAGAGCATTAATCCGGAACAATGCACTGTAACTTCCCCTATGTATGCAACACCAATCTTTTAGAAGAAAATATTCTGTTCGCAAAACTTCCTATTCGGAACGTTTCCCTTTCTGAATATTTTTGTTTGTCGTATGGAGTTGAATGACAAGGAAATTACCATTAATGTATTTCATCAGTTTTCATCACCAACGCAAGTTGCTGGAGCTCTGAAATCAACGACTCTTCAGGATGATCAGCACACATATCTTTTTATGTAGTCTCTCTGGCACGACCTTCGATAGTGTTGCGTCCTGCGGCGCAGATTAAAATTTTGATGATTTATTTGGTCGAAAAAAAATTCATTGTTAGAGTATATTTGCAGGGCAATGAAATGAAGAAACGATATCATCCTCGATCGAAAAGTGTGTGTTGTAGACAACGATAACAACTGCACCACTAGTCTTTTGAGTAAATAGAATTTACAATGACATCAGTGGTTCCAGATATGATCCGAATATAATTTTTTTTTCTCCCGGTGAAGTGTGTAATTTTGCTCTAGAAACGCCAAACAAAAATGGCGTTTCTAGCTATTAACTATAGCGGAATGGTTCCCTAGCAGGGTAATGCCGACAAAATGCTGCCAAGCTGAACTTTGCAAAAGTTTCAGGTTGGTTCAGCCTTTATTCAGACCTAAAAAGTTTGAACTTAGGAAGTAGTAGTAGTAGTAGAAGCTGCTTCCGTTTTCCGCCGGAGTCCCAACGCGAAGTTAATGCAGACTCTCCCGTAGGGATGAACATGAGAAGGACCGGCTTTTACTAGAGAACAGAACGAAAGATGTTGTGGAGTAAGCTTTAAGAAAGAGACACGAATTTTAACTCGCCTGCTTGTTCTCGGGAATGGAATATCCGTGAATTGCTCAGATCTGGGATCATAAGCAACGGCATCGATGAGATTCCATTTATTCACTAAAGATTCCAACGGGATTTGTGCCGTAAACATAAACTTAAACAACTGGTAATAAACTGTCTTCTGTGCTTCGGGTTCGGGTCATTAAATATCAATCTTGTCCACGTGCAAGTCACATCATCTATAGTTTTGCTGCGAATGTCGGAACAAGGGTTAGATGAATCAAATGTTACCTATTTATATCTTATCTTGTCAAGTACCGGGCCCAGGCAACGTCAAACCCGACAAAGTTGCCCTGATTGATATGAATGCGGTTTGCCTTAAAATTAAAAGAATTCAACAATTTCATGATTTCGTATAACCGAGCGCCACTAGTCTAAAGTTAACTAACGACTAAACATGGCCGAGTCCAAATCAAAAACGCATCATTTATTTAGTGGAACTTGTCCATCCTCTTTAGACTGGTAAATTGTTGTCAGAATGGGATTAAGTGTATGATATACGAGAGTTTGGTTAGTAAACACTCCTCTCATAATTTAGTTGACCGTGACTGTTCAGCAGCTCTGGTTGCATAGAAATTTCACACGCCTGCCATGAAAATGTATTTGTTCTAAAACTGTTTCCATTTGTCCTACGCAACTCATTCTCTAAAGCCTGATGTCTAATAGGAAATGTAAACTGTCTTACAAATCTGATCAAGGAACTAAGACTAGAAAATCCTTATGGTAGGTCTCATGTCTAAGAGAGACTAAACTAGTTAGTGGCGTTGCCTCACGAGTTAATCATCACGACTCTTTACTATGGGCATTGGCATAAAGCTTACTTAAAGCTCTTGACCTTATGGCGTAGTAATACATCTCGCAACTCCTATACAAGCTGAAAACTCTCTTCGTATGTTAATGTAAAGAGTTTGAATTTGATTTAATTGAAAGACTTAGTTCTCATTCTGAGGATTTGGAGAGTTCACGTTTGTGTCGGTGTTAAAAAAAGTAGAAATACGAGACAGGAAAAAAAAATCCAACATAATTGGTGAATACGGCCGGGTGTACAACTTAGTCACCAACGGCTCGGCAAACAACAAATTCGGTTCAGCAAATTAGAACTAGGAGGATTTGGGGGTAACCACTTGGACCCTTCTGAGGCAATTTGGGACACCCTTGAGACTCTTTGGGACCCTCTTGAGAAAATGTGGTATCCTCTTGAGGCCCTTCTAAATCCTTGAACCTCTGCTTCCCCCTCCCAAAGCTGGAAAGCCCATACACAGAGGAATGTATACATGTGGAGTGTTTGAGTAGAGAAAGTAGTTATTACAGTCGAGTGCTTGAGTAGAGAAATTAGTTATTACAGTCTACAGCATTGCTGACGCAGAGGGGAAGAGCCGTGTCGTGGCTAGTCGAGGTGCGTCGAAATCAGGCGAAACATGTTGAAGCAAGTCGAGTTAGGTGCGACGAGCCAAGGCGGGCTGAAGTGATTCGAAACAAACCGAGATGAGCAGTGACGCGGTGACTCGAGGGACCCGGGGAGCTCGGGGGACTAGGGTTACCCTCCAGGGCTCATCGGTCTCTTTTGGGATCCAAGGGACCTCTCCAAGGGACCCTCACACCGCTCCCAGTCAAAAATGCTTGAGTAGAAAAATTAGTTATTACAGTCCACAGGTTTACCGGAGCAAAGGGGGAGAACCGCGTCATGACTGACCGAACAGCGTCAAAATCAGTCGAAACCTGTCGAGACAGATCGAGTTGGTAGCGACGAATCGAGACTGGCCTAAATGAGTCGAGACAAGCTCAGATGAGCTGAGACGAGGAGACTCGAGGAATCCGGGGAGCTCGAGGGATCCGGGGGACTTGGGTTACCCTCCGGGCCCCTTCGGGCTCTGTCACCTCTGTCACCCTAAACACCAAGTGTGATTTCAATAATCTGAGCCGTTTTTCAGCCCATGTTGAACCCGTCCTTTCTTTTTTCTTCGCGAGCTACAATTTTGTCATCTTGAACAATGCTAATGTATTTGTGCGAGAGTTCCTGTTGGTGATTGTGTGAACAAGTGTTTTTTCAGCCTGTGTGCGCTCGCGCGTGCACGGACAATTTGTAGTTTCGGTGGTTGACGTGGGTCGAATAGCTATAAACCTTGTAATGCATTGCGATTGGAGTTGATCAAATCCATGAAGCCGTAGACCTTGTACCGATTTCGACGACACTATCTGTGCCCACGTTACTCTTGAGATTCTGAGGGGTTGGAGGCGGGGACTCGTTTCGTCTGAGTCTTTATCTTACTTGAAATAATGTAGTGGTGCGCAGCCGGGCGCACCACTACAACAACGAAAAAGCGAAGAGATGTAGAAGTCTCCGTTGCCCACTCACCACAGAGCAAAAAGATCAGTAACGACATACAAATAACAGCTCGCCATGATAAGTACCAAGAACTACTCCCACTTGTATTTTATCGCGCCCCCATTCTGCGAAGGCCTAAGCGAGGGACGCGACCCTCCGTTTACGAGCCTGACCCTCGAACATCCCACCAGCGAGAACGACCATCGCCGGGACGGCGACGCGCTCAAAACCTATATTGGAAAACTCAAACTCGAGGCTACTAAACAACCTGTCAACTTACTTGTCTCAAATAGCTCGCAGTCTACACATCCACTCACGCAGTTTAAAGAAACAACCACTGAAAAATAACTCTCTCGCTCAAGAGGCAAACACACAGAACATAAACCCTCGTCCTCCTGCAAAAACACTCACATCCGCGATCGAAGTAACCCCAGCAAAACACGTTCTACCGGAAGCAGCTGCTCCCGCGAGCACTCTAGATCAAGGACTCCAGGGCAAACTCATAAACACGAACACCACGAAGACTCTCGCAAACCACTCGACCACTCTAGATCATCAAGATCTGAGTGAGAACAGCCCTCAAAATAAACACCAAAATAATTCAGTGGACTGCCAGGAACTAGGAAACATGAAAGACGAATTACTATCCTTAATCGCCACCTATAAACCTTTGGTGATAGGCCTCCCAGAGATCAAAACTCTGAAAGACCGCCACCTTCAGAATACCCCAATATATTATAAACCGCCACGAAGGTCACACCAACGTGACTGCTCACGGTGAAGGGGCACTTATGATCCACCAAAGCGTACCTCACCCAGAACTTTAAGCAATTGCTATAAAGATATGCGTCTCAAAACCAATAACAGTGGTATCCATCTACTCTTCACGAAGCAATGACCTCACGGAAGCACTAATGACCGAATTGCTAAACCATCTGCCCTCGCCCATACTCCTCCTTAGAGACTTCAATAGCTACCATGAAACATGGGGATGCGTGAGAATAGACCCCAGGGGAGTGATAACAAAATAAACCCTCACAACCTGCTCCTTCTCAACGACGGACAACCCACTCGAATCACGCCCGAAAGTGAAACTGCCATCGACTTATCCATATTCTCCCCCATTCTGGCACCCCAACTCGTTTTGGGAGTTCTGCCTTCAACACACGACAGCGATCATAACCCCGTCATCATAGCGTTCCTCATCAACCAACCAAGAAACCCTGCCCCACAAGAACTTCGATTCAACTACCGGAAAGCCAGCTGGGAGGAATACTCGACACACATCGCGTTGAGCGATATGGTTGGCATCCTCGAAAACATTTCGGAACACGACCTCGTCGTCCAACTATACGAAAAATTTCAAGCTGCAGCCGAGGCAAGCATTCCCCAATATGCACCTTCAACCTTCTTTCCGAAACCATATTGGTGCCGAGAGGTACAAGAAGCAAGAGACAAGAGTGAAAGGCTATACAATGCCTACCGACGTGCATGCAGTGTCCTTCAGGAACCGAATAGCGTGGAAAATAGCAACTGCTGTGTATCGAAAACTTCGAGTGGAGAAGAAACGAGAGATCTAGGCTCAAGTAGTCACGACTATTAACCGAAACACCCCCACTCTCAGGTTTGGGAAAAAAATCAGACGAATCCAGAGAAAACCCGAGCGACCTATCCACATTCTTTCAGACGAAGGCAGAACACATTCTTCCTACACGGAAATCGCAAACAAACTAGCTCAGACTTTTAGTCAGATATCGCAATCAACAAACTACACGGCTGCGTTCGAAGGGGAAAAGGACTTGCGAGAAAATGAACATCTTGACTTTACTTCTGGAAACAGAGAGGCCTACAACAAGCCTTCCTCCCTCCACGAACTACAATGCGCCCCAAGACCATACACGTTAAACCTCAACCGAGCAGGACCGTGTGCACATCAACATGATCAAGAATCTCCCTGATGGCGCCCATGAGCACTTACTAAAAGTGTTCAACCAATGTATTCAAACTCATTTTTCACCGATCGATGGCGGAAGCTGTAATTATCACAATACCCAAACCTGGGAAATTCCACGGTGACCCACGTAACTACCGCCCCATCACCCTTACCAGCATCCTCTGTAAGACTATGAAATGAATTATTAACTGACGTCTTGTAGACTACCTCGAAAAGCTCGCAGGCCTCAACAACATCTAGTGCGGCGGCCGCAAGCGCTGCTCCACGACGGACCACCTTGTGCGACTGGAATCTGACATTAGACGGGCTTTTTTCCGGGGAGCATGTGGTTTCCATATCCTTCGACGTTGAAAAAGCATATGACACCATTTGGAAATACGGAATCATGAAGGATCTCCACCGCAAAGGCCTGGGAGGACACCTGCCACGTTTTAGCCACAAATTTCTGCAAAATCATACCTTCAGGGTCAAGGTCGGCGATACCCTGTCACCATCATATCCTCAAGAAATGGGAGTCCCCCAGGGAAGCGTCCTCAGCGTCACTATTTTTATCCTCAAAATATACCAGCGAGCCGACTGTTTTTTGTTTGATGGAAGACTCATCTCCTCACTATACGTGAATAATCTACAAATAAGCTACAGGCAACCAAGCCTTTCAACGATTCAAGATGAACTCCAGAAATGTTTAAACCTAGTCGGAAACAGGGCGTCCTTAAACAAATTCCGATTCTCGCCTTCTAGAACTAAAAGCATGCACTTAACCCTAGTACCCGGTTTACATCTGCAACCAGACCTAATGCTGCATAACAAACTTCTATTATACGAAGAATCTTCAACGTTCCTGGTTTTGGATTTGATTTGATCCTCAGTTCCACCAGAGCCTCAACGCGAGTCATATTGGCTCCCCCGTAGGGCTCGATGATCATTTATTCCAGTAGCCTCGCACGCGTAAGTGTGCGAGGAAAAAACGAAACAACGCTTTTAACGTTTGAAAAAAAAGGTGAAAATTTTAGTAATGTCAGACGCACGCTGTTGCGCAAAAAAAACGCTTACTCGAAACGGACTTCCACTTCCAATCCCTTAGAACTTAAAGAGTAATATGTACGCACCCTAGTGCGTACAGGTAGCATCGTCGAGATTAGTACAAGGTCAGTATCTACACGGGCAAATTCAGTTCAGACAGCAACGCAACACAATATTTACAGCTACGCGGTTTAGTTATATTAGTACAACTTATTTATTCAGGTAAGATAAAGACTCTGATGAAACAAAACGAATCCTCATCTCAGACCCCTCAGAACCTCATGAGTTATATGTCCACACGTCAGTGCGCAAAGATAGAATCGTCGAAATTGGTACAAGGTTCAAGACTACACAGACAAAGTTAGCTCCGACAGCAACGCAACACGATGTTTATAGCTACGCGGTCTATTTTATTTTTAGTACAATTTATTCATTCAGGCAAGATAAAGACTCAGATGAAACGAAACGAATCCCCGCCTCCAACCACTCAGAACTCCAAGAATAACATGCACGCGCGACAGTGCGTACAAACAGCATCGTCGAAATTGGTACAATAACTATGGCTTCACGGATTAGATAGACTCCAACCGCAACGCGTTACAAGGTTTCATAGCTGCGCAGTCTAGGTCAACCCCTGAAACTGCATATGGCCCATTCACAAAATCACAAACAGGAACTCCCGCACAAATACACCAGCGTTATAATATTGTGGATCGTGAAAAAGAAAGTAAGAGCAGGTTTGTCATGGGCAGAAAAACTGCTCAGATAATTGATTTCGCACTGATTGTTCACGGGGATAGGGTGGGGGGGGAGGCATTGGTCCCTTGGGTCGCAAAAAAGCCCGATGAATCCCGGAGGGTAACCCCAGTCCTCCGGGTCTTCCCGAGCTCCCCGAGTCCCCCGAGACCCCTCGTCTCAGCTCATCTCGGCTTGTCTCGAATCATTTCGGCCAGTTTCGGCTCGTCGCGACCAACTCGACTCGCCTCAACATGTTCCGACTGATCTCGAGGCACCTCGACCAGCCTCGACGCGGCTCGCCCCCTCTGCGGTAGTGATCGTGTGGACTGTGATAACAAAATTTTTCACTCAAGCATTTTAGGGTGGGAGTGGGGTGGCAGAGGTGTCTCGGCTCCCAAAAGAGCCCGACGAATCCCGGAGGGTAACCCATGTCCCCCGGGTCCCCGAGCTCCCCGGGTCCCATCGTCTCGGCTCGTCTCGGCTTGTCTCGAATCATTTCGGCCAGTCTCTGCTCGTCGCGACCATTTCGACTCGCCTCGACAGGTTTTGACTGATCTCGACGCACCTCGGCCAGCCTCGACGCGATCCTCGCCCTCTGCGCCAGCAATCCGTGGACTGTAATGGTTAATTGTTCCACTCAAGGATCTCACATATATAAATTTTTCTGTACATGGGTTTTACAGCGCTGGAAGGGGTGATCAGAGGTTCCAGGATTCAGAGGGGCCTCTAAAGGGTCCCACAGTTTCTCAAAAGGGTTCTAAAGGGTCTCAAGGGTGTCTCAAAGGGCCCCAGAAAGGTACAAGTGGATCCCCACAAATCCACCTAGTCTCCTAAGTCCCCCGGATTCTCGAAACCCCGGGTCCCCGAGTCCCGCGGGTCCCACGAAAACCTCCCCTCCCTGGGTCACCTTGTCTCGACCAACCTCGATACATATAATAATATTAACCAATGCAAAATTTATCACCATGAAAAAAGACAAGAGATAAATAATAGAGTCCAAGCAAGAAGAAATACTAAAATACTAAAACAAACTGTTAATGATCTATGAAATGAATAATCATCCATCCACCCCAAAAAGTTCTTGGGCCTCGTGTGGGACCTTGAACTCACATGACGACCTCAAATTACAGCCATGGTGACTCGCTGTAAACGGGCAACAGGACATATACTATCGGTAGCATCGCCGAAATTCGGTGCTGACATGGACACCGGTATGATGTTGTTGAGAGCAATAATACACTCACGCATTGACTACGGAGCCGTTGTTTACGGATCAGCCGCCAAAACCACTTTCGAACCACTCTCGATCATCGTCAACAATGCTTTGCGTATCACAACCGACGCGTTCCGCTCCACTTCCATAGAGACCTCAACGTGCTAGCTAACGATCTTCTACAACTGCTTCAGCGAGACAAACTCATGCTGCAATACTATTTCGCGACTAGAAAAGCCTTATCAACAACACACCACTCGGCGACGTTTCCAACATCTCCGAACAACGCCTATTTGCGGCCAAGAAGAATATATGCCCACCTTTTTCGATACGCGTGGACAACTTACTAACCTCGCTCAACACCAATCGCAAGGCTATCAAGCATTCATTCTCCTATAGATTTTTTCAAATATACACCGACGTGGATGATCAGCCCACCGCTGGTCAACCTAGGATTGCAAGTGTACCCTAAAAAGCTACTCCAACAAGCACGTACCGCTGAGAATTTTCCAGCCTACTTGAGGAGCAAAACTCGGAGCACGGCATATATACACCGACGGCTTCAAAACGGCGGACAGAGTGAAAGCCGCCGCTGTGTGCGGGGATACCACACGTTGGGCAACCTTATTCAGAGAGGCCTCTATATTCTCTGCAGAGCTGTTCGCACTCAAACTAGTCATCTATATTGCCAAAGCTGACCACCTTTCTAAATACGTCGTATTTTCGGACAGTGGGCGCTCTCACTCAGCTGAAGACTCTGCAGAATGAACACACGGCCCTTCGAAAAATGCAGCACGACCTATTTACAATGTCTTGAAATGGTCAAGCGATTGAATTCTGCTGGATCCCTGGCACGTAGGGAAAAAAGGCAGCGAGCGCGCAGATTCCCTTGCAAAACAGGCGTTTCCCACCAAGAACAATTCATTTCCATAAATTACCGTGACTGGTTTCCTATCATCAATTTGTGTATAACATCTCGATGGAACAACTCGAGGGAATGGAGTGTACAAAAAGTGATTGCAGTTAAACCATCCGTAGGAGAGTGGCACACCAAGTTTTCCAATAGAAGAGACCGTTTGTGCCCGGGACACACGTTGACAACTCACAACCATCTAATGGAAGTAGCCATGGGACCGAATGCGCCACCATGTCCCTGTTGTCACCAGGTGGCAATCAGCGTTAAACACTTACTTATGGACTGTAATGTACTCGCAGTAGCCCGACGAGCCTTCATAAGCCACCCGTGCAACCTGCAACGCCGGCTCACAGAAACGGCCTACATGAAAAGAATAATATGTTTTGGAAAACATACCGGACTAGATGACTCTGTTTGAAACGACTCGTGCCTGAATCTTCTCCGTTCCAAAACGCACTCCCCTGCTGATTTCACAAGTTGAAGTTTGAATTTGACCGCGCGCACGTGCAACCCAACAAAACTCACGGATCTTCACGCCCTACGGAGGAGCCTACAGTGACGTCGCGTTGAGGCTCCGGTGGAACATGGATGCCACTTCTACTACTACTACTCTTCATTAGGATATTTTTTTTTCTAGTTCCTCATGATTCATAACTTATCATCTTCATGCGATGTTTGATCATACATTACTATAGTCCTATAATCAACACAGACTGACACATGTATATAT
>SDVV010017070.1:0-14081 GCA_016164225.1 Gammarus roeselii | reverse complement strand
TCCGGGTATTTTATCACATTTTCAATGCAAGGCATTAGGCGTTGTATTGCAATTCATCGCTAGTTCTCTGATTGTATAGGGATAATAAAAAATATTTTATAATTTTTTTTTTTTGATAAAACATAGGTTACTACATCTAACAGTCACATAGAAATTTACATGCAGTATTAAAAGTTACATGCAGTATTAAACCCCACACATATTCTTTTTGCACGAATGTTGATTTCCGGACATGTTCATGATGAATTTTTTAACCTTGGTATCATTTCTACGTCGTTCACTATTGGAGAACCGCTCGATTATCTTTTTGGCGGGTATATTTTGACGTAGACAATAGGCGAAATAAAATTAGTAAGTCCCACAAACCAAGGTTGATCACTTTGGTTTGGTTTCCGTAATACAAGTTGTATTTATGCATGAGTAATGTAATACGAAGTTATATTTCTTCCATCTATTATTGAATTAAACCCAAACAAATCAAAAAGGTAGTGTTTATTTTCGTTTTTATATATGAAGGTCCAATGACCCATTTTATTAGAATCGCTTTCGCTGTTAACAATCATATATCCATTCATTGGATGCATGGGCATTCTGTTTTCAGCAAAACATCCTATATAAGCGCGTTTCATTATTGGATAGCTCATGGGTATATTTTCAAATTGATTATTATCCATGGTTACTGTAGATAGTTGAGGAATACCCTCCTTGCCGAATTTATTTGGATAACACCGAGTGTATAACCTACCGAGAACAAGATCTTATATGAAGTGGGTAGAGTTACGCAATTCACTGTTATACGTATGTTTGCTATTTTTTCTAGATCAATGACATCTTCAAAGTCGGTTGGTCTTGTATCTTTGACAAATATAGTCCTTTCTGCAGATTTTTTTTGTCTTGTGATGAGATGAGAACTGTTACGCGTCCCTAAAGCCGAAAGTGATTGATGGTTAGCTTGTGTGCATTCTCTGGGAAACGATGATCTAATGTTGCTTTCGCAGTTCCCGTTCACATCAACGATAACATTTGTAATTGCATTATGTTGGAAATAGTTTGGATTGCGATCATACGCGCCGTTATGTGCCACTCGATCAATGAGAAACATGACTAATTTATGTGGAACAACCCCGTTGAAGGGAATCAATGGAGATGGAGTTTTGACCAGTAGGAAACACGATTGTTTTGACAATGGGTACATCAAACATGTATTCAATTAGGTAATTGTGTTTTGTGAGCGCTTCACTTAGAGCAAACAAATCTGTAGAGTATGGTATAACCTCTTTACACCCTAATTCACACGAGTCATTTAAATAGCTGCATTTTTCATTGTCATGTGTTAGATGGACGCTACTGGGTTTTGCCAGCTCCAATCGTATATTTACGCTAACATTATCCAATAGATAAATGTTGCTACCGGCTACATCAGAGGTTAGAGCCCCCATCATATGTATCCCATTACGTACATTTTCTTGAATCCAAGCCTCATTATCGTTTAGATTAGCAAAATTAGCCGCATGGTATCTGGAATGGGTGTTTGAAGCGATTTATACATCATATTCAATCTTTTATTATTTAGATCGGAGCTCTTCATGGATGTATATGCGTTGAGGTTATTTAATAGTTCTGTATAACTGTTACTTTACACTGAACACCATTTAGGATTAGAGAGTGACTTTGGAACATGTGATGAAAAAATCCGTCAACGAGTGTAACATGTGCAGCAGCGGCTGATGCGCTTCCATCTGCATTTCTAACACAGATTTTCACTTCTGCATTTAACGAACCAAGGTCGACCATTTCATTATTCGAGCCGGGAATGTGAAATTCGATAAAGGAATCGGCGTTTCTACCATCATACAGGCTGCTGTTTGTACTTAGATAATTTATTTTAAATTTCGACTCGATCACACCCATTTCATAGTTTTCCGTAGAGGCTTCTAGCCCTGTCATGTTGAGAGATGATCCGTCAAGCATGTTGTCAGTATAGATCCTCATCCGGAACTAACAGTAATGGTGTATGAACAGCGGTATTTATTAGTAAATAATTGGTGGATGACACGATTCCATCTTTCTCCTCCGCTTTTTCTTTGATTATCGTTTTCTCGTTACTTTTCCTGTATTCTTGCCTCCAACTATGGCTTTCTTCACAACGTTATTAAGTGTACCAATCCCACGTTCCTTGGTTGATTTTCGCATAACTTTTAGTTCCGAGTTATCGTGTGCCATGTTTCGAGCTATATCGGCTGCTGCAGGCAATACAGTTTTTCGTAAAAATGGTAATGTGCGTCTAACAAGACTGGCTATGCTCGAGAAGAAACCGCTTCCTCTCAGGTACGATATCGGACTTGTAAAGCGATCAATATCATGTAAACTTCCACGGCGTATTTTGTCACGTTTCGCGAATAAAGCTTCGTAATGTTTATAGGACGGATATAGATAAACCACTTCATGATTGCTAGTTACCAAATGACATTATTTATTTTCAGTGTTATATTTATATAGTTCTAGCTTCTTTTAAAATGTAATACTGAATCCACCATCCCTGAACGGGATGATACCGCCACCACCATTTCGTAGATCGATGGAAATGAAATCAATATGTCTACGCTGTAATTTTCTTATATATGACATGTGCGCGCGTAAATGAATAAGATTTATTAATTGGAATAGCATCAAGAATATTGACTTGCAAGTCGCCAATAAAACTGATTGAAACTACATCGAAGTAAACGTTTATGTAGCGTACATTTTTGTCCATGAATAACATTTTCTCGCTTACAGCACTTTCATCGACATTATATTTGCATCCCGTTCCACTCAATAAATCAGCCGATCTCTCTCCAACAAAGAACCAATTCACATAGCTTCAGTGTATTCGATTTGTGACATGTTTTGTAGAATAAAATGATGTTTAAATATTGCTTTCCCGAAAACCATCAGATTTGAATACGCTGAAGGACGTCGCTGAGACATCCGTAAGTAATCTGACATCTTGGCAATGATAAAAATGGACTCAAGTTCAACTCGAAAAAATAAAATATATCTTGTTCGGCTCGAACTCAAAAAGAAAATCAGTTCCACTGAATTTCTCTATCAGGATAGGCAAATCCAACATACCTGTTGAAGACAAAGTTATAAGTCTAGGAGTATGGTTTGGTTACTCTATGGTATGGTTACTCTGCGTTCCACGATTAATGGAACACTTATGTTCTTAAGTTCCACAAAAATAAATGGATTTCAAATCATGATTACTGATTGTCCACGCTTTAGTACTTTCTCACATCAACTACTAACTTTAAATTTTTGGGAAATGCACCCAAAAATTTATGGTAACCACAGAAAACGAGACCACGTAAGTCCTCTCCTCAAAAAATTGCAGTGGCTCAATATCGACAACAAACTGGTACTCAATGAGTCGATCAGAATTCATTGAAGATCTTGTAGAAAAACATTCATCCAACAGACAAAGGTACATATATTCTCGAGGTGAAAAGAACAATCGATTCACAAGAAATAATGATACTTTGAACGTTGAACACAGGAAAACAGAAACTGCCTGAAGAGCTTTTTCGATCACTGGACCCAAAACCTGGAACAACCTCCCAACAAGCCTCAAGAATCTTGAATCGGACACGTCCTACAAGAATAGTAATGAACATCTATTGTCCGATCAATTTAAAACCATAAGTTTACCTACATATATAAAAAATAAATACATAATACCATCAACTAGAAAATGCATTCCGCTCTTAAACACGTTTGCAAATACCACCACCACAACATTTAATAATGAGCCTTCATCTGATTGTCAATCATTTTATCATTTCCTAGCCTTCATGAAGTGAGTATATTGTATATGCAATGTGGGGTATGTATTTTATGTACAACTTTTTATGTATAACTTATGTCGCCTATTCACCCTTTCATCATTCATACAATGTTTTAGACCCATCTTTATGATATGCTAGCGCATTTCGATATTTTCTGTATAATTCATGTTGTTCATCCACACCTTTGTTATCGTACAATAATGTCGACTTCTCATTACAATGTGTTAGCACATTTCGATGTTCCAACCCCATGTTCTCGGGACTCTAAACCCGGGCATGCGTGATTTCCCACACTATGTACTTGTTATTTTTCACACTTATGTATTTTGTTATTTATCTACCCCATGTATTTGTTATTTTTCAACCGCTCGTGTCAGTTGTTTTCCCATCGCTATGTAGTCGTGATTATTTTGTCCTAATAGACATTTTCTATATGTTCACTGATGATACTATTGTAAATAATATTTCGCTCCATGTAATCCGAACCAGCGGCCCCTAGAGGTAGGCTGCGACGAAATCAAATTGAACTCTTGTTTTCGTTAATTCAAATAGCCTAGTTGAGAATGAAGTTTCCTGTCGTATGTTTGAGAATGTAATTATTTTCTACAATTGTAAACCCATTGCCAGACGATGACAATAAATGATTTAATAAAAATAATATAGGCGTGGAACTTTATGCGTTGTGTAACACTATCATATTCGAACAGTTTTCCTTCATCTCTAACGATTCGTTTCCTTAACAGACTTTTCTTGGCATTGATTTCTAGCTCGAAGATGTGTCCTTCCATTGTATTGTCCGTGATATTTTCTCTAGGATCAAATAAGGCGCTTTCATGCCGGACTCTTTCATCTCTATCATTGAAATAAGCTATATAAAATCGAATGGTGTATTGTTCATCGTGTTTTTATGTTGAACCAGTCATCATAGAATACTTGTACAAGTCCTACGCTTCACTTTCCCGGTAACTGTATTTCTGGTGTTAGTAAAACTTGAAGATGTATCATTTTGGTACAATTGGCAGCTGCCCAGGGATGAGACATACACGTAAAAGTCGTCCGGTTCCTGCATGATGATAACACTGGGTCTAAAAACACACTGACAATTTTTTGTTGGTATACATCATTATATACTCTGTCTAGTTGGACAATGAAAACATGTGGTCAAGTTTATATTGATTTACATAAATACAATCAACATATTTGTAACATCTTGAGAACATTTATAGAATAAAACCTGACGACGTAGATGTGCTTTCATCGCGAGCGTTCTCACCAAAGATGGCCTCGCCGGGCATTCGTCTCTTCCAAGTTAAATCCACGTTAACATTTGCATCATCCAAGACACATTGTCTCCTCTTTTAAGATGCAACAGGCTTATCTCCGCTAACGTGTTTACGAATATCTGGATGGCCATATGCAAGAATTGTGCACGCATCGACATAGTAGCGCTTATTTTCAAATTTACAGAGACAATTATTAACGGTCCGGACAGTTTGAAGCTGGCATGTTTGTGCAGAAATGTTGTGTATGGTTTCAAAGTGTGTTTAAGTTTTCTGGTTATAGAAGTCTCTGTACTGTTCATGTCTGATTTGGGCTTGTGTCTGGTAATTGACCCCTTTTGCAACTGATTTTGTCGCGTCGGACTCGAGTAACATACTGTAACATTTTGTTTGAAGACAAATGATTTCACTCGTGTAGCCGTTGACTGTTTCGCTTTTCAATAGTCCCAGTGGATTTTTCATTGTCTGATCGTACAAGGAAGGATCTTTGGGATAGTTGAAAAACTCCATGTGTTCGGCCAGAGAAGATTTCCGCATTTCCGTTTCAACACGCCCTTGAACTGGAGCAGCAACGAGTCTGTGTCGAAATGGATGAGCGAGACGTTATCACCGTGGCGTGGTTTCAGAGTGTCATAGAAGAAGCTGTAGACTTTTGCTTTGGCTTTCTCAAGCACGTAGAATCCAACTTGCAGTGGAAGAACCATTCGGACATTTTTCTGCTTGAGGATGATGATGACTGTTTCGGGACCGATGACGTAACAATTTTTCAGGAGCGGGTAGGCAGCGTGTTTTCATAATGCGTTGGCTTTACACACGACCTTTGCCTCTATACTTCTGTTAAGCCTGTTAAACAAAAGCTTGCCATGTATACTTTTTGAGAGTAACTTGTATAGGGACTTTTCAAATGAATTCGTGGATTTCTGACGCTTTTGTATATTTTTTGTAATAAAGTTTTTGAAGACGGGTTCCTGTTTAATTCGGAAAATTCGATGAACCTTGGTCACTTCTAGTCATTGCTTGAGGAGTACTTGCAATAATTCCAGTACTACGAGGTAGTCAGTTTGGGGCAAATGACTAGCAACTAGTTTTGGATATGCCCGTTTCCTGTTTTTGAGATGTTTCGAGCCTGCCAAGAGATTATTTTTGTGAAGGGTGACACGTCATCCAAGCTAACTTCTTTGTAATGTAGCAGTAGTGGCAGCACGTCTGTTTTTCGTGCATCTGAGTTGCTGACTCGGACATCGATACAGACGATGTACTGTCGGCGTTTACCAAGTTGAATGCTTGAATTTCTTCGGGTGTGAGATCGTGAATTTCACCAATGATAAGAAGTTCACTCAAGTCTCCACCGTAAAGACTGTTAAAGTGCCACTTTGTTGCTGAAGACACAATTTGTTCAGGGTCAAAGTCTTATGGTCGGGGATTGTTTATCTTGGTTAGACCTTTCGTCAAATCCGCCTCTTGTCAATCAAGTTGAGTAGATCGATATCTTTCACCAGCTCCAGCTTCATCTTGCCTTCGTAGAGGACAGCTTGCATTGCAAAGCCAGGGGGCACTCACAAAATGGACGCGATCCAGGCTGTAGTCGAGTGTCGCGGTCCCCTTAAACTTTTGGAACACTTCGACCAGTAGCAGTTTGTCGATGAGAAGGTAGATAATCATGTAGTCACGTAAGGTCTTGCAGTTGGCAACTTGCCACATTTCAATCACTTCAGCAAAATCAGTCAGATATTCCTTTGCCTGGAAGTTGACTGTTAAAGTTTTGTTGTGAAGGGATGTCTGTTTAATCCAGCACAGAATCTGATGTGACGACTTCGTTGAATAAATGTCCTTTTCGAGAAGTAACTTCTAAAACACGGTCACTGTAGCCGGGACTAGTGAGATGTGATTTGAGGAGCGGCATTGCATCGCCACTGTCTTCTAGATTTTTGGCAAGACTGTCTAAACTTGAGTTGAAAAAGGAGAAGGAGTCGATAAACTTGACCCCATACTTGCTCGTGTCATAATTCAAAGAGACACTGATGCAGAACATTCGTCAGATTGTTTTGGTAACACATTTATTTTAAAGAAATCATCGCTGTCCAGTCCTCTCATGATAAATTTCTCGTCGTTGGCAGAGGCGTTGTGTACTATACATGTCATGCACAGAAACTTCTCCGTTATTCTGAGGTTACAATTCAAGCACAGAGCTGAAAGGTTGTTGCCAGATATCACGTCTTTATTGGGCCCAAAGATACCCTCGATGTAGTGGATATGGTGGCGTACTTTTATTTTTCCTTCTTCTTCAAATTTGTCCCCACAGCACTCACACGTTTTGCTTTAGTAGTATTTTTTTTACGTCCAATTTCGGCAGGACGGATTCGGGTATAAGGGGAAGGTATCCATGTAAGCATTGTAATCTATCAATAAATTCTTTACTAGATCAGTCTCCATCTCTTCAAGCGGAACTGAAGTTGAATCGACTATTTTTTGCCATGCAATTTTTCTGTTTTTATCCACAAGAGTATAACTCTAAATGAACAACTTGTGCATGTTAACTACCTGTTTTCCCTATGTTTAAGGATACAGAACAGATTCACAGTCATAATAACAAACAACGGGTAGCTTCATTGTTGCATGCATGGCTGAGAATTGGTACATTTCGCCTTCTTTAGGCATACTGATATTTTGCAAGTTAGTACTTGATGAACACAATTTCACACGCCCAGCTTTTTTGCTTTCATCCATTCTCTGCATACCGAACGTACAAAAAATGTACTGCTACATCTTGCCTTTCTAAATGTTTTCATGAAGCTAGAGAAACAGAAGATGAGCGCGGCATGGTTGTCATCTAAGATTTGCACAAAATGAACTTAGCGTTCCTCGCTGGCGTCTAAACTGCCCCTATATATACTAACAAGGCCATAACCTTCTTTTTCTTTTGCGATTTGATACAGCCTGATGTTCAGATTACATTTATCTTGGCAAGAGGAAAGTCTTCTAGAGCAACAAGTGTGTTCAAGATAAGTCTTGGAGATTTAAAGTATGTATCTTTGTACGGGAGGTATGTACGCTCCGATTGTTGTCTATTGTTGTAGAGATATGTATGTTCTCGCAAATGGAAGTGTGTGATCAGGCTAGAGAGCAAGCATTTTTTTTTTGATTTGATGTTGATGATGTGCTGTCGCCCTGGACATAATTTAAGCTCTACACTAGTTACTGTCCACTACCTTCTAGATTCTATTTTTTTAATCTATTCTGCAAATCCACCCCGAGACCCTCAATCAGCTCACCTAAAATTGTATTTTTTGTTAGCCTGATAACTTTTGTGAGAAGTACCCATTCTTTCTCGTCATCTGCAAAACTATCCTATACTAATTAGCCCATATTAACATTTACACTGCATTGGAGTCTTTAGAATTGGTCTAATTTTAATGTAGCATCTTCCACTAGCTCTTCACGTTTAATATACCTCTAGAGGTAGGCGGGTAAAAAATAGGCTCACGTAACGGAGTACCCGTTGTAGACGGAGCAGCTTGATCCTGAGTATTATCCAATGCTGATTCCGAACCATCAATAGGCTGAGTACCGATCTGTTCCGCAGACGGAGCACTAGACATAGGCTGAATGACGAACTGTCCAACAGGAGACTGCGTTGAGGGTGCATCCAGAGATGACCGGGCCAACGCGGCTGTATGCTGAACACCGGGTTGTTCCGAAGACGGAGCAGTAGGCTGAACACCGGAATGTTCCGAACCAGCAGTAGGCTGAACTTTGGGTACTTCCGGAATGGGGGCACCTGCGGGTTTTAGTCTTGCGCTAGGGCCTGCGGACATTGCGAGGCTAGGTTGCGAGGCTAGGTTGCTGACAGGCTTCATTTTGATTAGGTCCACGAACACTTACTGCTCTACGAGATTCCAACAATGGCGTCACATTTTGATTCATCCTACACGAGTAAACATTTTACAAAGTTACATTTCGAGGAAGGTGTGTCGCCGACAAGATCAAAAGCACAAATAATGCCTGAATTGCAGCATTCGCCGTTGTATACAACAGTTGCCATACACTGTCATATAACCATCAACAAACAAAATAGTTGCCATACGCTGCCAGATGTACAATGCATGCGATAACTTGAGTATTTAACAACAAAAACCAAAACCAAATCATAATAAAACCATATCAAAACCAAATCAAGACTCAAACAAAACGAAAATGTTGGCCTACCATAGCTGGTGGACACACCATCAGCTTCTCGTCGAGTAAACATCCTCCTCTTTAAGATTGATCATCAAGTAAGAAAAATGGAGTTGATAAAAGTAGGAAATCTGGCAGTGACCTATAACCGGACTCTCCAGAGGTTTGCATTCGTTGAAGTAATTTTGTGTCAGCGACACTAACAACATTTAAAGTGATCCTCCAAATTTTAAAGATGAAGGAACAAGTGTCTATTTTAATATGACAGGATTCGTCGAGTGTGGAGCTGGAATGCAACTCTAAGAAATATCGCTCGTGTTTTTAAACATTAAATAAAAAATGCACAAGACTAGAATCGTACTAAAATTTGACTTTATAGTGAGTTTTCTCAGTCATGAGGTTACCATGCTGGATCCCAATACATCTCTGCCCAAACAACTTGAGCGAATCTTGGAAGACAAGCCCCTACCGTTGGACATACCAGACAGATCAACCTATGGTGAAGATGTTCCTGAAGGAAGTTCCTGTTGTTAACATGTCTCAATTATCATTTATAATAAAATGTAGAAAAAATTATTTTGTACTCAGTAACCTTTGTGATGCATCATGTCCGACTTTGCAAAAGTCTCCTGATGGAAGATAAGCTTGAGTCTGTTGCGGGTAGTGACATGCTTGTGTTTGCTGCGGTTGTCGAGGCTGCCACGCTTGAGGGTACTGACACGAACGTTGCTGGTAGTGTTTTCTGAAACAGGCAGCGGATGGCGCTGAAAGTTTGGGTGATGACTGTATGCGTTATACCCTGGTCTGGCCAGCGGATAGCCCTGAGGCGAGTAATTTGCTGGAGGGGTATTGTACTGCATCGGTCTGCACACGAACAAAATTGATATATTTAGTGGGAGATAAAACCGATTAACTCCTGAAAAAAAACACTCGATCACAGAGACCAAAGATATGCAGTTTTTTCGTTAAACATAAGCTACAATACATAGGATTGCACCATCCGTACCTTATCATCCCTGAAATTCCGGGTTGATCTGACCTTTGAATACCCCCGATCGAGTTGTTACCGTAAACTGTTGAATACAATAGTAATGAATTTACGTACACTGAGAACAACATCGATTGAGATAAAAATAAACAGTTACGTATTAACCGATGGAAGCCCGCCCCAAATTGGCTGATGACATGACGTCGAAGGTGTTATGTCTCCCATATATGAAAATGAAAATTTAGTCGCAATGCTGGCATGATGAGTAAAAAATATATATCATGACCGATCTAACTTTAGTTATGTAAAACGGAAAAAAAACAAGTTGATATTTACCTGGTGTTGCGTCCACCAAACGGTTCCTTGATTTGAGCACATACTTGATGTAAAACATCTGCAAAGGAGAGAGAAAGTATATATAAATTGAAGGTTCATTGAAAAATAGTTAGTTGTGCAGCATCTATTGGGTAGGATGGAGACTGTTAGGTATGAGGACATCAACCTATTCAACAATCCCGTTCGATTGTTTGTGGGAGGGTTCTCATCTAGTGGGAAGAGTGTCTTTATAGGTAATTTAATTTCTAAATAAATTGATAGCTTCGACGAGGTGGTCTTTTCGGGGTCAGAGCACTTTCCTGTACGGGAACATGATAAAGTAAACATCGATACTGGTAAACTTGCATTCGATCTATTGCCAAAAAATTTAAATGTTGACTCCTTTTCGTGTACGACCACTTCATGATGGAATCAGAGTCTAATGTGTTCTGTCGGGGAAGACACGCAAATATCAGTGCGATATTATTGAACTAATCACTCTTTCACTCTAATCCATTCCACTGTACAATATCTTTGAATACCACACACTTCGTTATTCCATGTATGCGAGATAAAAATCAATTGAGATACTTTGGTAAAACATTCCTTTTATAAGACAAGATTGAGTCGTTTATCTCCATACATAAGTTGCGTGTAGAATAAAAAAAATATGGGCACATCTTGGTCGATTTCACACGGTCAAGAGATTCGAAACTCTTGATTAGAGCACAAATTGCAGGACATGAATTTGAACAAGTGTTGCCGCTATACAATATAATATATGCCAGCTTTTGAAATTAGTATTGAATTAGAATGAAGAGTGTCTACTACAATCCAGAAGCCGTTGGATCATTTTCTAGCACAAAGGCTCTACAGCAAAGTTATACGAACATTTGTCCGTCTACAACAAGGCGTGATGTCGGAAAATTACTACGAGGATCAGCGACTTATACAAGATTTAAACAAGTTCCTTTGAAATTTAGCAGACGTATGTTCACAACTGCAGGACCAGGGTCGATCCTCTTCGCGGATGTTGCCTATATGAAAGATTACGCTGCTAAAAATGACAAAATTATATATTTATTGATCGTCATTGATATACACAGCAGATATCCATGTATACTACCCTTGGAAGTGTAAAGAAAGGGAAGGCTAGGGTGTGGTTTTTGAAAGACGGGCCATGACGTCATAACAGCAGTAGTGACGAAATCTGAAGCAAGGCCAATGAGCGAGGCGTCAAGGGTATCGGCGGGTTGTTATTGGTCGAGTCAAATACAGAGAACAACAGGAGATAGAGTGAGGCACTGGCAAAGTAACCAGAAGCGCAGAAACAAGCACGACGGGAGCAGGGAAGGCTGCGAAGGCCAACCCGGCCTGTCCGGAGGACCAGGCTGGGGCTGTGAGAGGAAAGGCCAAACGACGCAGCGTAGGAGACTACCAGCAATAAGCGGCAGGTACGTAGTAGTGCTAAGTTAGGAGTGTCCGCTGTGTGTTTTGTGGGTCTTCTTCGTAGGCTAAATATCTACGTTATTCAATAAATTTAGGGGGTCCTCTTTTTTGCTTCTAGGGATGGGAAATTGCTGCAGTGGCGAGTTTTGATCAAGACAAGCTAACTACGGCTCAAGTTTGACGATTGGGCAGCTGGGGCCATTCCATAGTGAGGATTTGGAAGGAGCCGACAATAGGTGGTTCAAGATTGTCGTTCGCTGCGTCATGGCTCTAACCGGAGCCGAACAGGACCGCGGTCACCCAGAGTGGCTCAGTGGGTTGAGCCACCCCCGTTTAGCGACCTACCAGGTTGCGGGTCACCAGCGTACACCTGAATCTGATAGACCGATCATGAGCCGCCGAATGGGTCAAAACCAGTGAATCTTAGAGTCCGTTCAGCAGTCGTCGAAGTGTCACTCGGGGAAGGGTATCATTTTCAATGGTGTGCGAGTACCGTCGTCGAGAGGCCGAATTTCCGTCAAGGAGGTGTTGGGGGAACCTTGTGTGGCGAAACTTAGTTTGTGTATCGGGTGCGGTGCTTTGAACATGACGAACCTATGGCAACAGTGTAGTAATTACTCACAAATATATTATATAAGCCAAGTAACGCTTTTTTACCAATGCAATCAATGCTATCGTAAATCTCTATGTCTTCCCTGTCTTCTTTTATTCGCCTTGACCATCTCCACTATCACTATATCTAAATTCTTAAATCTTCTTCTTTCATACGTTCCGTTACAAAAGCTATTACATTTGAATAGATGATGGCAGCTTTTGATACTGTTTTCGACGAACTAGTATGACCTACAACTCGGATCTGTTCGGATCAAGGAAGTGAGTTTATGAATATAAAATTCAAAGCTTATATGTCCATGACGAACATATCCATTTATTACACCTACAACAACCCGATTAGAGCATCACCTGCCGAGCGTGTCACACGCAGTCTGAAACTGGAGTTGGGGCAATATATGCAAGCTAAAAAGACGGATCGCTAAAATAGTTTACAGTTACCACATGAAATCGCATTCAGCATTACTGGGGCGCGATCCCTTTGACGTTTATTTGTTGAATGATGCAAAAGAAATTCAGGCACTGCTGTCCAAATTGTACAAAATACGACGTAGAAGAATTGAAGTACCCATTACACAACTAAATGTGGGAGCGTACGTACGCTTACAGTGCAGTGATCCCAGTCTCAGGACATTCAGGAAATGTCACGAACCAATGTTTACGAAGAAAGTGTTTTGTATTTCAGGTATTAATCAAAATCACTTCCAACAGACCTATGAAATGACACCGCTCGATACTGATGAATCCATCAAAGGATTTGCCTACAGACAAGACTAAGTTCAGTGTGATAGACCTGATATTTATTCAATTAAGGTCTTGAAGAGATGAACTAGACGAGGTAGGAAGCAAATCTATGCGATTTACACGAATTATCCTGACAGCAAACCAACGTGGATTAATGAAATAGACGTCGTATCGTGATGTGTGATAAACGTACTTCGAAACGGAAATTGAACTTTTATGATAAATTAAATCAATTAAAATCATCCGAACGTAGTCACTCATCGAACAATTAACTGATAAAGAAATTAAAATCATCTATAAAATAGTTACAAATATACTGAGCGGAAAATGGGTCTGTGACAAACTAACCAAGTCACGGATAAATAAATAAAATTCTATAATAAAACAATTAGGCTGCAAATCGTCCGGTAACAAAAAAAATTATCAACCCTCCGTGGGGAATTTCTGTTAAATTTACTAATCAGTTTACTTTATCGTTCCAAAATCCAAGATGGATAAGTTTACAACATTTTCGATTGGTGGTAGCGCTACACCCTTATCTGTTATAACAGGGCCATAAATAGCAGAACATAGTACTCGATCCCGTAATTCTATACAATTAGAGGACTAGCAATGAATTGTAACACACAACGCCTCCTGCATTGCATTGAAAATGCGATAAAATACCCGCAATTGCACCAAAGATAGCCT
>SDVV010017069.1:0-14081 GCA_016164225.1 Gammarus roeselii | reverse complement strand
TCATATGTGTGTGTTAGGTATACATTGACATTCAACATAAGTATATTGGCGAGAATGTTGCCCAAACGGCCCGGCTGAGAATGTCGCCGAACATGCACAGGTAGTGCGGCAGGCGATCAGGTTACAACACGTACACTGCGCGGCCACCGCTCGCGCTCCAATCACGATAGCGCGTCTGTGGGTTCTGTGTCGGTGCTTGAAGTGGACCTGCGCTAGATCGTTGTCCAGGGGTCAGTTATTTGTTGGTACCTTATATATACTTTATTTTAGTATCATTGTTATGATACTCGGTATTGTAGATAAGAATCGGTTGTGTTCTGAATATTATAGTGTTTCCACGCTAGGGAATTATATTTATTTTCCTTTTCTCATATGTTATTTTGCCAGTCATGGTCAAGAGTGCAGGTGTGGGGGGGCTCACGAGGCCTTATCTTTTGGTTACGACGAGGCCCTACCTCCCACAAATGGTCCGATTGGCATACATGTTTTACCTTGTCATAGTCGAGCATGTTCTGCGTACCAGTTTATGTTGTTCTGTGATTTTTTTATAGAGTGGATGTTCAATATTGTTTAGGAGTGTTATGTCGGTGTTACGAAGCCGAGTGTAATTTTATATAGTGTACCAGAACTGGTTTAGTTCCCTATCCTCCTTTTCAATTTGCAATTGTTTATTTTTGTAAATAGCTTTAGGCATCTTATCCAGGAATGTTTGAATGACGTCATTGATATCTTTGCTTATTACTGTCCTATTGACCAATAAACTTTTGAAGAGATCGAGAACGTGAATACGACTTTGGTCCATGGGATGGCTAACAAACCTGTTCGATTCAAATTTATGTGCTTTGTTGGTTCTTGAAGCAAACCCGAGGACAACGTTTCAGCCACGGGAGGCAAAGAGGCCGTATAGAGTGCTGCAACATCACCATTATACGGCTCCTTTTGTTTGATCGGTTCCGGTGTGGGGTCTGTTTAGATACTACTGCGGAAAAGACCTTGCAGAAAATGAAATTATTGTAGTGCTCTGTCAGGCATAGCGTTCAAATCTAGCATATTGTCCCCACGTTCGTTCAATCTTTGGCTGCGATATTTACTGCTATGTTCTGCTATTTCTGACCCTGTTGTGACAGATGAGGGTGAAGTGCTACCGCCAATATGATTTGTTGTAAACTTATCCATCTTGGATTTGGGAACAAGGTAGTAAACAGATTCATTTATGAATTATTTTTGTCAAGAAATTCACTGCAATGGGTAATAGTAAATTTAACAGTAATCCTCCTCGCATGGTTGAGGGTTTTATCCTTTTGTTCCCGAAGGATTTAGTCCCGTACGATTTACTGCTTCATTGTTTTACTATAGAGTTGAATTTAGTTACCCGTGACTTGGTTAGCTTGTCACATACCAATTTTCCTCTCAATATATTTGTAAATATTTTGCAGGTGATTTTAACTTCTTCAACAGTTAATAGGATGATGAGTTGACTACGTTAGAATGATTTCAGTTGATTTAATTTACCATAAAAATTCAATTTCCATTTCAAAGTACGTTTATCACTCATCACGACACGACGTTTCCTTCATTAAACCATGATGGTTTGCTGTCTGGATAATCCGTATAAATCACGTAGATTTGCTCTCTATCTCGTCTAATTCGGGTCTTAGACCATGATGGAATAAATATCAGGTCTGTCACACTGAACTAATTACTGCCTACAGGCAAAACTTTCGATGGGCTCATCAGTATTGAGCGGTGTTATTTCTTTGGTCGGAGGGTAATGTTTTAGATTAATACAAGAAATACGAAACACTTCCATCGTGAACTTTGGTTCGTGTCCTCTCCTGATTGTCTCGAGACTGGAATCAATGCACTGTAGGCGTACGTATGCTCTCAATTTTAGTCGTGTACTGGGCCCTTTAATTCTTTTACGTCGTATTTTATACATTTCGGACATCAATAACTGAATTTCTCTATGGTCGTTTAACAAATACACGTCAAAGAGGGCCCGGTACATTAATGATGAATGTGGTGTCATATTGTACGTGTTCACAATTGTTTGCAGGTCATCTATATAGCGCTCCATCTTCTTAGCATGCATATATATTTACCCAACTTAAGTATTATGGTTCGTATTACTCGTCCAGCAGGTGATGCTTTATTGGCCTTGTTGTAGGTAAAATGAATGGGTACGTTCATGCCTGTCAAATAGCCTTCAACGATTTTATTGGCAAACTCACTGCCCTGATCTGAACACATCCGAGTTGTTGACCATACTAGTTCGTTGAATATAGTTTCAAATGCTGCAATCATATTTTTAAATGTAATAGCTTTAACGGTTTGTACACACAGATATTTTCTGTATATTTATATTTATGCTGTATATAATGACGATCCATAAAAAAATATAATTTCGTCATTTTGTCTGCTAAATCTTTCATTAAGGCAACATCCGCACAGACAATCGATCCAGGACGCTCAGTTGTGAACATGGGTCGGCTAAATTTCAATGGAGCTGGTTTAAATCGTGAAAAAGTCTGACTCTTGGATTTTTTTTTCAACATCGCGTCTTGTTGTAGTCGGACAAACATTCGTATATCTTTGATGTAGAGCCTTCGAGCTAGAGTATGATCCAACAGCCTCTGGCTTTTTGTAGACACTTGGCAACAATTGTTCAAATTCATGTCCTGGAATTTGTGCTCTAATGAAGAGTTTCGAACTACTTGAGTATGTACTGTAAAATTCAACACGATGTGCCCATATGGTTTTTGTTTCACATGCATCTTGTATACGGAGATGAACGATTCAATCTTGTCTTTTGCAAGACATGTTTTTCCAAAGTTACGTAATTGATTCATATCGCGCAAGTGTAGGATAACAAAGTGGGTGGTATTCAAAAATGTTGTGCGCTGGAATGAATTTGAGTTAATGAGTGATAGGTTTAAATCTATCGCACTGATATTTACGAGGCGGCCCCGACAAAAAAAAACATTTGCAATATTACGTAGAGACTGATTCCAACATGAAATCGTCCTATACTACAGGGGTTTACATGTATTAATTTTTTGGCGAATGGATCGAAAGCAATTTGCCCTGTGTGACTGTTAATTTTATCGTGTTTCATCACAGGAAAGTGCTCTGACCCTGAAACGACCACCTCAGCGAAGCTATCAATGTATTTACTCATTATTTTTCCAACATGGACACTTTCCCACTAGATGAGAACCCGCTCAGAAACAATCGAGCGGGTTTGGTGAAGAGGTTGATGTCCGCAAACCTAACCGTCTCCATTTTCCTCAACAGGTGATACACGACTATATTTTTTTAAATTAACCTTTAATTTATATATGATTTCTCTCTCTTTGCAGATGTATTCTATCAAAGATATGCTGACGAATGAGGACCCGTTTGGAGTCACCAAGTAACATGGTTATTTACATCTCTAAAGTAAGATCGGTCATGCCTATATCTTTGACATCAACCAATGTTGTTTCCAGCAATCTATACATTAATTAATTTCTTTCTCAATAGTTCATGGTAACAACTCGATCGTGGGTAGACCAGGTCAACGCGGAACTTCAGGGATGATAATGTATGTTTTACGAAATATGTCTACATATTTCTGAACTCTGTGATCAAACTAATCCATGGTGAAGCATAAAATAGTGTTATGTTTTTTCTAAGTATTCTCGTTCATGTGCAGACCAACGCAGGACCCTCCAGCATATTATCCGTATCAGGGCTATCCGCTGGCCCGTCATCGCCCAAGCTATCAGTATCATCCTACTATGTAGGGTAACCCAAAATACAAGCGTCGTCCGCTGCCTATACATCACTACCAGCAACGGGAGCAGCCTCAAGCATGGCAACCTTGACAACCGTAGCAGAAACCACCGTGGCAGAGACAAGCGTGGCACTACCAACAACAGACTACAGAAACTGAATTTTACAAAGTCGGACATGATGTATTACAAAGGTTAGTGTATACAATGATATTTTTATGATTTTTATTTAATAAACTATTTCAGTTTTATTAATACTGTAAACATCTTCCTTCAGGAACATCTCCACCCTAGGTTGAGAAGGCGTTATGTCTGGTAAATCCATCGTTAGGGGCTTGTCTTCCGAAATTCGCTCAAAAAATGACTGAGATGGTTTACGCTCCAGCATTGTAGCCTCCTGACTGAGGAAGCTAACTATAAAGTCAGGACTTAATACAACTCTAGACTTGTGCATTTTTGATTTAGTGTTTAAGAACACAAGCGATATTCCTTCAGAGTTGTACTCCAGTTCCACACTCGACAAATCCTGTCTGATTAAAACAATCACTTGTTCCTTCGTCTTCAAAATGTTCAAGTTACTTTAAATGTAGGTAGTGTCGTTGACACAAAATTGCCAGCTTCAATGAATGCAAGCCTCTGGAGAGTCCGGTTATAGGTGACTACAAGATTTCCTAGTTTCATCAGCTCCATCTTTCGATCTTGTTGATCAATCTTGAGGATGAGGATGTTTACTCGACGAGAAGCTAATGATGTGTGTGCCCACCATCTCACTGATGCCAGTTTTATACGACCTCACCGCTGCAGGCAGGTAAACAGGTTTCAACACGTATAGCAGTTTTGTCTTGATTTTGTTTTGAATTCGTATTGATTTTTTTTGTAGTACATCTGGCAGCGTATGGCGACCTCTTGCCTAAGTTATCGGACACTGTTGGATAAAATGACGAAGGCTGCAGCTCAGACAATATTTGCGCTCTTGATTTTTTTTGTGACGGACAGTTGTTCTACTCTCGATGTAAGTACTTCCAGCTCTAACATGTCTATTTTGTGTTTAATTATAGAGACATCTTTCTGTAACTTTGTTAGTCTTTTTTTTATTATTCTAATGACATCTCCGTTATTTGTTAATCTAATTTGTATTGTTTTTTGCTTGTAGGATGAACCAAAATGTGACACAATTTTTGGAGGATGCAGGGTGAGCCGGGAGCCCAGCGTTCGCACTAAAATTATTTCCGCACACTCATATTATCACCACTTCACTTCACCTCACTGGTTTGGCCGGACCCTGTCATAACCGCTAAAAATCTTTCATCACACGTGCTTTCGACCTAAACGATGTTCCAGCCCACACGCATTTTCCGCCACTCCAAAATCTGCCACAGTCATATCTGCCACTGTCTTGACATCTTAACAGGCGTACCAACCTACTGGTTATCACTTTATTGAAACTTCAATAAAAAAACGCTAAATAGCGGCATTACTTACCCTAGAAAAATACGTATGCTTGCCCCGCGGGTTAGAAATACGTACTTTTGCCCCGCGGGTTAGAAACACATACCCTAGGTTAGGTTAGGTTGGGTAGGGGAAGTTTCATTGAAGTGATAACCAGTAAAATGGTATGACTAGTGGCTGATTCTGACGTGGGCTGAAACAGAGTTTAGGCAGAATGTCGGTGGCAGATATGGCAGTGGCTGGTGTGACTGAGGAACGCTATGAATGTTCGCTGTTATAAAATGATACCGTAGGTAGGTAGTCGGATCAACTTTTAGCTGATAAGGCAGTTGGCGGGGATATGAGGGGGTATGATCTGACGTTAGCTACAAAAGAATTTAGCGCCAGGGATAGCGACCCGGTGAGCTTCATACCAAAAGGATGCCTATCCGCCCCTCGCAAGCCCTAGCCCAAACCTCGCAATGTCCGCAAGCCCGTAACCCGCAGGTGGTGCCTCCCTTCCGTCTTCTTAACTACCCGGAGTTCAGCCTACTGCTCCGGGGCAACCCGGAATTCAGCCTACTGCTCCGTCTTCGGAACAACCGGAGCAGTTCGTTACTCAGACTACTGATGGATGGGCTCCGAACCCATTCGTCGCTACTGATGATTCGACCAGCGCTACTCCGTTGCATGAGCATATATTTTATCCTCCTACCTCTTAAGGAATTTGGGAAAACAATTTTGTCACTTCATTATTTATACCATACACTGAACATGTCAATATAGATTCCATGATTACATTGGGAAGCGAGGAATTAGTGGAACACACTGAATCTAAATGAGGCATAATCCAAAGACTCCAATGCACCGAGTGTGTTAAGATGGGCAAACATGATGAGGATGCATCTGTAAATGACAAGGACTATGTGATGAAAACAAAAGCTATCCAGTTGAGAAAAAAACGTGTTTTGGGTGAGTTGTTTGAGGATTTCGGGGTAGATTTACAAAATAATTTAGAAAAAACATGAGCGAGAAGGTAGTGATTGGAGCATTAATACAGTAACCAGTGTGGAGCTTAAATTCTACAGGACGGGTGTTAATGGAACAAAAAAAATTGGGGATTATGTTCCCTGGTACAAAAACTGTCCAGGCCGGCACCATATAGTTAACATAAAATCAAAGAATAATTGTGTGCTCACTTGCATGATTGCACATTTTCCTTCGAAATAGCGTGCAAACCTCTCAACTTTTCAACAAAAAGCAGAGCACACTTATCTCGAATACAAAAACACATACCTTAACTTCTCGCACCTTGCCTTGAACAATCCTGTGTCTTTGAAGATTTACTATGATAGAAAGGGATTGTGAAGCTAACATTAGACTCTATCAGCTGACAAAAGAGAAGGAAGGGTTATGGTCTGGTCAGTGTATACAGAGGCAGTTTAAAGGCCAGTGAGAAGCACATTATCCACCTTGTGGAAATCTTAGACCATGTCGCGCTTTTACCATGTTATAATACGTTTATGCGCACATTCAGATATACGAAACTGAGAGAGAACTTTAATTGTCCATTTTATAGACAGGGCATGGATACGAGTAAAAAAGCTGGTCACGTAAAATTATGTTAATCAAGTTCCGGCTTGTAGAACATGAATATGCCGGAAGAAGGCGAGATTTACCAATTTTCAGTCATGCATGCAACAATTAAACCACCCGTTGTTTGTTGTTATGACTGTGAATCTGTGCTGGAGCCACGTCAGGAGGGAAAACATGTAGTCAACATACACAAGTTGTGCATGTACAGCTATACTCTAGTGGATAAAGACTGTAAAATTGTAAGGCACGAGGTAGTCGATTCTATTTCAGTCCCCTTGAGGAGTCCGAATACACCGAGGACGTCTTCGAACCCAATAAAAAAGTGAAATTTGACAACTCTATTGGGGCTCTATGCTTTATTTGCAATTTCAGAATCACAGAAAAACGCAGGTTCATGCCTTGTATTGCACACAATGATATGAGATTTATATTGAGAGGATTGGATGGCAACTCTTTTTCCAATATCCGTGTGTTGCCAAAACATTAAGTCAAAATGTCCAGCATCTCTGTCTCCTTGAACGATGACACGAGCAAGTACGGTGTCAAGTTCATCGACTCGTACTCGTTCTTCAACTCAAGTTCAGATAGTCTTGACTAAAATCTTAAAAATAGTGGTCATGACATGCTGCTCCTCGAATCTCATCTCACGCGTCTCGGGTACAGTGACAAGGTTCTAGACCTCGGAACTCGAAAAGGTCATTTGTGCTATGAGGCCATCACATTGGTTTCTGTGCTACACCAAGCTTACATCCCATCGCAACAAGACTTTTACAGTCAACTTCGAGGCAAAGGACTGGCGGACTCTGATTATGCCGAAGAGATTGAAATGTAACAAGCAGCCAATTGCAAGACTTTGCGTGACTACATGATAATTTATCTGTTAATAGACACGCTGCTACTGGCAGAAGTCTACCATAAGTTCAGAGAGACCATGACATTCGCATGACACCCTGGATCCAGTTCATTTTGTTATGCGTCCCTGGTACAATGCAAGCCACCCTCTACGAAGGCAAGATGAAACTGGAGTTGGTCAAATATATCGATCTACTCCACTTTATTGAAAAAACTACACTAGACGGATTTGTGACGTTGACGAAAGGTTTCACCAAGATAAACAATCCCCGATGCAAAGACTTTGACTCTAAACTACCTGTGACTCTAGCAGCAATGCTAGACTTTGACAGTCTTTATGGTGAATGCTTGACTGAGCCCCTCATCATTGGTGAAATCCACGAGCTCACGCCGAAGAAATTCAAGCATGCGACTTGGTAAACGCGGACTGTTCTGGCGTTTACACGTTCATTGGCTGTATCGATGCCCAAGTCAGCGACAAAGTTGCACAAAGAACAGACAAGCTAACCATCACAAAGAGGTTAGCTTGGACGATGTTTCGCTATTCAGAATAAATCTCTTAGCAAGCTCATAACATCTCGCTGCTCTAGACCACCTCGTTGCTCTAGAATTATTGCAAGTACTCATCAGACAGGGATTGGAAGTGACCAAGGTTCATCGAATTTTTCGCATAAAGCAAGAACCGGTCTTCAAATCCTTCACTATGAAAAATATCCAAAAACGTCATGAGTCTACGAACTTTTTGATAAGTCCCTATATAAACTGCTTTCAAATAGTATATACGGCAAGTTATTGTTCAATCCGCTCAACAGAAGTCTAGAGGCAAAGGTCGTGTGCACAGCTAACAAGTTCCGAAAACATGCTGCCAGCCCCCTCCTGAAAAAAAACAGTCATCATGATCCTCAAGCAGAAAAAATATCATGATGGTTCCCCCACTCCAAATTGGGTTCTGCGTGCTTGAGAAAGCTTCTTTCATGACACTCTGAAATCCACATACGGTGACAAAGTTTCTCTCATCCATTCGGACACAGACTCGTTGCTGCTCCAGTTCAAAGGTATGGATGTAATTGAGGCAGAAATGCGTCAAGCTCCCCTATCTGCATACACGGACTTCTCCAACTACCCCAAAAATCACCTTTTGTACGATGAATCAAAGAAAAGACAGCTGGAACTACTGAAAAGTGAAACAGCCGAAACTACCCGAGTGAGGTCATTTGCTTGCAACCAAAGTGTTACAGTATGTTGCTCGAGTCCGACGCTACATAGTCAGCTGCTAAGGGTATCAATTATCACACATAAGCCAAAATCAGACATGAGGGAAAATACAGAGAAATCCATAACCAGGAAACATACACACATTTTGAACCATACACAACATTCGCGCAAAAGCATGCCAGCTTCAAACTATACGCAATATTAAAAATTGTCTCAGTAAGTTGGAAAATAAGCGCTACTATGCTGATGCAGGACAAAGCAGCGATGCAGGAACCAGAAAACGTTTTTGTCTATGTCTCATCGCTGGACAGTAGCCAAATGTACTAAAACAACACATCTTCAAGTTTTACGAACAACATTTATCCAGGAATACAGCTACAGGGAGTGGAGCGTAGTATTCTATAATGACTGGTTCATGAGAAAAAAGCACGATGAACAGTGCAACATTGTATTGTACTTAGACTATATTAATGGAAAAGATGAAAAAGTCGGTCATGAAACTACTTTATTTGTTCTTAGCGAAAATATCTCGGGCAATACATTTTAAGAACACATCTCCGAACTAGATATCAATACCTGAAAAATTTTGTTATGGAAATGGATCGTTAGAGATGAAGGAAAAGTGTTTAAATATGATAGCGCTACACGACGAATAAAGTTCAATGCCTTTATTCTACAAAACATGTCGCAATTCAAATATACTGAAGCTACGGTGAATTTGTACTTTGTTGGAGATAGATCGGCTGATTTAATAGGTAGAGCGATGTGTAAATATGATATCGATGAAGGCGCCGTAAGCGGAAAAATGTCCTGTATGAACGATAATTTACGCTGTATAAACGTTTACTCTGATATAATTTCACTAAGTTTTAGGGGCGGCAAGCAAGTCAATATTCTTGATGTTAGTTCAATTATTAAATCTCATTCATTTACGCGTGCACATGTCATATTTGAAAAATAACAGCGTAGTCATATTGATTCCATTTCCATCGACATACGAGAAGAAGTTGGCGGTATAATCTCGTTCACGGATGGTGGACCGATCCTATGCGTATTACATTTTAAAAAAGCTAGAGCTATAAAAATATAACGCTGAATATAAATATGGTCATTTGGTAACCAGCAATCATGAGGGTGGTTTATGTATATCCGTCGTACAAACAGTACAAAGTTTTATTCGCGAAACGTGACAAAATACGAGGTGGAAGTTTAAATGATATTGATCGACTCAAAAGTCTGATATTATACTAGATGGGAAGCGGTTTCTTCTTAACGATAGCCAGTTCTATAAAACGTACATTGCATTTTCTATGAAAAACTGTGGCTCGATTGATAGCACAAGATTACTCGGAGCAGAAAAATATTTTAAAATCAACCAAGGAACATGGGCCTGCTACACTCAAGAATGTTGTTAAGGAAGCCATGGTTGGAGGCAAGATTACAGGAAAAGTAACGAAAAGACATCAATCAAAGACGAACCGTGGAAGAAAGATGAAGTCGTGTCGTCCGTTATTAAATCACTAATAAATACCACTGTTCATGCACAATTAATGTTAGTTTCGGGTGAGGTTCTATACCGACAACATGCTTAGTGAATCATCTCTCAACATGACAGGGTTAGAAGCCCTTACGAAAAACTGTGATATGGATTGATTTATATGTTTTCCTCCGTCAACAAGAAATATTTCCTTGAATCAAGTATCGAGTCAAAATTGTAAAGAAATTATCTAAGTACAAACAACAGCCTTTATGATGGTAGAATTGCCGATTCCTTGATAGAATTTCATATTCCAGGGTCGGATAATGAAACGGTCGACTTGAGCTCGTTAACTGCAGAAGTGAAAATCCGCGTTAGAAATGCAGATGGAAGCGTGTTGACCACCGCTGCACATGTCACACTCGTTGACGGATTTTTTTCTCGCATGTTTCAAAGTCACTCCATTCCTAGATGGTGTTCAGTGTGAAGGAAACAGTTATACAGGACTATTAAATAATCTCAACGCCTGTACATCCATGACGAGCTCCGATTCGCATAATTAGGTTATTATTATTATCATTATTATTATTATTATTATTATTAATATTATTATTATTATTATTATTTTTATTATATTATTAGTATTATTATTATTATTAGTAGTAGTAGTAGTAGTAGTAGTATTAAATCATTTATTTACATCATCTGGCAATGGGTTTTCATTTTTTTAAATAGTACACATGAAACTTTGTTGTTGTAAACACTATTTGAATTAGCGTAAACGAAAATTCAATTTGAAATTCGCCACCGGTTTTGATTTTATGCTAAGGAATATAAATTGTAATATTATAATCAATGATCAACAACCAACATCTCATTTGAGGTAGGAAATCAGGAATGCTTGGTACGAATTACATGGGATAGGGCGATCACGAAATAGATGGGGTTGGGAAAATTAGGAAATACATAGGATTGGTAAAACCGCCATAACATGAGTCTCAGAAATACTGAGAACATGGGGTTGAGAAATCAAAATGCGCTAACATATTGTAAAAATGGGTGAAATATGAATATTAAAGTGTTGAATATGTGACATAAATTATTATATAAGATATATACATAGAAATGAATATACATATTTCATGACGAAATGCGCTAACATATTATAAAGATGGGTACAAAACATTGTATGAATAATGAAGTGGTGAATATACGACATGAGTTATTCATGAAATATATACACAGCACTAAATATAGCCACTTCTTGACCACTAGGAAATGACTAAATGATTGACAATCACAATAGTTCGATACTGGAGTACAGAAATCGAATTAATAAACTTATTTTATAGAAGACGACGGACAATATTAGCTTATGTGACAATGATGTTTCTTCGAAAACGGTACGGTAAATGGTAGAAATTATTCAATAAATTATATTCTCGTTGAGTTGGCCTCTGTCAAAGCTGGGAGCTACCTATCGTTCCACGAAAGTTCTATTTGAATTCGTCACAGATCATCTCTAGGGGCCGCCGGTTCGGATTACATGGAGCGAAATATTATTTACAATAGTATCCTCTGTGCACGTACAGAAAATGTATATTTTGACAAAAATAATTCCGACTACATATCGTTGGGGAAACCAGTGACATGCGGGGTTGAGAAATAAGAAATACTTGGGGTGGATATATTACGAAAAACATTGGTGTGGAAAATAACAAGTACATGTGGTGGCAAATCACGCATGCATGTGGTTGGAGTCCCGAGAACATGTGGTTGGGACATCAAAATGTGCTAACATGTTGTAATGAGTACAATACATTATTGTACGATGACAAAGATGTGGGTGGACAACATGAACTATACAGAAAATATGAATACAATATAGGTTTGGGAAATCAAAAAGCGCTAACATATTGTAAAGATGGGTCTAAACCATTGTATCAATAATGAAGAGGTGAATTGGCGACATAAGTTATACAAAAAAAGGTATACATAAAATGTTTACCAAACAACTGAGTATACAATATACACACTTCAAGACCGCTAGGAAATGATAAAAGGATTGACAGTCAGAAATAATACAATGCTGAACTACACAAGTTTGATGAATATAATTATGTTATAGAAGTCAAAACAAAATGTTAGTTTAGAAGACAACGATTGTATCATCAACAATGGTACGGTAATTGTTAGAAATAATTCAATGGAAGTGCTGAATATGATGTATAAATCATTGCAAACACCCATTCCAGATACCATCGTCGCAGGGGATTTTGCTAACCTAAACGAAAATGAGACCTGGATTCAAGAAAATGTACGTCACGGTGTACATATGATGGGACCACCAAACTTTGATCTAGCCGGTAGCAACAGTTATCTATTGGATAATGTCAGCGTAAATATACGATTGGAGCTGTCATAACCTAGTAGCGTTCTTATTGTGTGTAATAAGGTTATACCATACCATACAGCTTTGCTTGCTCTAAATAAAGCGCTCACAAAAAGCAATGACAAAATTGAATACATGTTCTATCGACCTATTGTCAAGACAATCGTGTTTCCTACCAGTCAAAACTTCCTCTCCATTTATTCCCCCTTCAACGTTTTTTTTCCACATAAATGAGCCCTATTTCTCATTGATCGAGCGGCACATAACGGAACATATGTTTGCAATCTAGTTTACTTCCAGCATAACTACATCACAAACGTTATCGTCGATGTAAACGGAAACTACGTTACCAACATTAGATCATCGTTTCCCAGGGAGTGCGCCCAAGCATACCATCAAACACTTCCGGCTCTAGGGACGCGTAGCAGCTCTCATCTCATCACGTGACAAAATTTCCCTGCAGGAAGAATTATATTTGTTATAGATACAACGCCAACGACTCTGGAGATGTCATAAACCTAGAAAAGAAGAGCAAACAAACGTATAGCAGTGACATATGAAAATCCCCCCACTACGACTAAGATCTTGTTCCTGACAGGTTATACACTCGGTGTCATCCAAATAAATTCGGCATGGAGATTATTCCCCAACTATCTACAGTAAATATGGATAATAATCAAATTGAATGTTTTTGTCCTTGAGCGATCCAATTATGAAACGTGCCTATATAGGGTGTATTGCTGAAAATAGAATGCCCATGCATCCAATGAATTGCTACATAATGGTTAACAACGTAAGCGATCCTAATAAAAATGAAACTTTGGATCCTAAAATTAAAAATCGATAACTAACACTATTTTTTTGATTCGTTTGAGTTTAATAAAAAAAATACATGGAGGAAATATAGCTTCGTATTATGATACTCATGCAATAATACAATTTGTACTACAGAAACCGATCCAAAGTGATCAAACTTTGGTTTGTTGAGCTTATTGTCTATACTGTGCGAAATATCTATGCCAAAATATACCCGTCAAAAAGATAATCGAGCGGTTCTCCAACAGCGAACGACGTAGAAAGGATATCAAAGTTAAAAAATTCAATATGAAGGTTTCCGAAAATGAACATTCGTGCATGGACATGTGTGGGGTTTTAACCTTCAATACCGCATGTAAATTACTATGTGGCTCATAGATTTATTATGAAAGAAAATATCTTATAAATGTATTTTATCATTACTCATAAACACTCAGAGGACTGGCATTGAACTTGCACGTACGCAACATGACATGCAATGAATTGCAATACAGTAGGCCTAACATTGAAAAGCGAATACCAATCGTAACCT
>SDVV010017068.1:0-14081 GCA_016164225.1 Gammarus roeselii | reverse complement strand
TGACTGTGATCTGCACCCCTAATGACTGTGATCTGCACCCCTAATGACTGTGATCTGCACCCCTAATGACTGTGATCTGCACCCCTAATGACTCTGATATGCACCCCCAATGACTGTGATCTGCACCCCTAATGACTGTGATCTGCGCCCCTAATGACTGTGATCTGCACCCCGAATGACTGTGATCTGCCCCCTAATAGCTATGATCTGCACCCCTAATGACTGTGATCTGCACCCCTAATGACTGTGATCTGCACACCTAATGACTGTGATCTGCACCCCTAATGACTGTGATTTGCACTCCTAATGACTGCGATCTGCACCCCTAATGACTGTGATCTGCACCCCTAATGACTGTGATCTGCACCCCTAATGACTGTGATCTGCACCCCTAATGACTGTGATCTGCACCCCGAATGACTGTGATCTGCCCCCTAATAGCTATGATGTGCACCCCTAATGACTGTGATCTGCGCCCCTAATGACTGTGATCTGCACCCCTAATGACTGTGATCTGCACCCAAGGACTGTACACGTTCAAGACTGTGAGTATAAAGTAGTTGAGCGATGCTGCTATAAGCGCCCACAAGTATCGATGGATCTCTGAACAGCTCTCTTAAATAATTACAAGTGAAATAAGTGATACTTTCTTCTAGTGCACAATCACCAAGACACCTTTCACAGTATTTACAGGAACAATTATACAACGAGCAACATTAACAGACTCGCGTCATATATTCACTTATCAACGTTTACGCACGGCAGTGCCGACCATTTCTGAGCATAACAAAATACAGGCTAATCATTTCTGAGCATAACAAACTACAGATCAATTTCTAGGGAATACGACGTTCGTGTCGATGCAACATTAATGCAGTTTATGAAGTATGATAGTGAAAAGAAATTACCCTGATAAATTCGAAGACAGATTTATTTTTTGCTCTACGCATGCTTCATGGGATTCGATCTGTGTTTAACGCCTCATGTACGCTTGTAGAACTCCAGTCTGAATACACCTGAATATCCAAAAAGAAATAAACTGTCCGTGAATATCTTACACACATCGACCATTTATCATTGACGTATTAGCTTCTAATAACTATACAATAGGAAAAATTAATAAATCGTCTGCACCAAAGAACAATATGTATCTACAAACTGGTTTAATAACAATAAACTCTCTGACGTGATAAATTCATAGTATCCTATCCAACGCCAGCAATTCGGTTTTCTGGCTCTCAAGGTCAGGAACGATAAAATTTCAGCACTCAAACCTCTTTCATGCTACACATTTTCATGCTTACCTTATCATCTGCAATAGTTTCTGCTCGATATTAATTACAAAATATTTTATTAGCGATATAACGGTGATACTTGTTCCGGTGTCATTGCTAATTTTAACTGAAATAAGGACGGAAACGGCGATGTATTTCAATTGGTTCCTAGCTAATAAAATGCCGATCACAGAGAGGTCAACACCAATGCCGATCACAGAGAGGTCAACACCAATGCCGATCACAGAGAGGTAAGCACCAATGCCGATCACAGAGAGGTCGGCACCAATGCCGATCACAGAGAGGTCAGCACCAATACCGTTCAATGAGAGGTCAGTACCAATGCCGATCACAGAGAGGTCAGCGCCAATGCCGATCACAGTGAGGTCAGCACCAATGCCGATCAAAGAGAGGTCAGCACCAATACCGTTCAATGAGAGGTCAGTGCCAATGCCGATCACAGAGAGATCAGCGCCAATGCCGATCACAGAGAGATCCGCACCAATACCGATCACAGAGAGGTCAGCACCAATGCCGATCACAGAGAGGTCAGCACCAATGCCGATCACAGAAAGGTCAGCACCAATGCCGATCACCGAGAGGTCAGCATCAATACCGATCACAGAGAGGTCAGCACCAATGCCGATCACAGAGAGGTCAGCACCAATATACATTATCTGGATCATCGTGTGACTCATATTTGAGTTAATAATTACCAAACTCACTGCAACAAACTGTTTTCCTGGACCAAAATAACCACACTTTAATTATTGTAATGGAATACGATGCAAGGGTATGTCAAGGTTACGGAACATTTTTCTCGACATTACCTGCATTGCAGGCCACGTGCTGTGGAGGAGTACATAATTACCGGTTGCACCTCAAACAACGGCAAGAAAATGTAGAGGCTATTATAAATATCAATGAAACAATTGGATTGCGTTTCCGTTATTGACCGTTTATATTTTCACAGAATTATTATTATTCGGGGTAACATGAGAGTTTCGCGTCATTGACGTATGGAACTCAACTGAAACGCAGTGCGGGAAATACTTCATGGGCTACCATAACTAAATAAAATAAAGGTAACTCATATGAAATCAGCATTGATTACTAAATGTTACTGATAACAATCTTCTGAACGCAGCATCAAGAACAGAAGTCTGTTTCACTCGGTAATTGAAATGGGTAAATTTTGTCTTCCGTATTTCGATAACGCGTAATTGAAGTTGATCCTAAGAAGGACATGCATACTGGGTGACTCAAGTAATCTCGCGCTCCGAATAAATACATTCATTTAACTATAAGTTGCTAAACGACACACTTCCTCAACAGTATGGAGAGCAATTGTGTTTATTTCATTGAGATTATTGTTATTATCATTTTGTAATATTTACATCGATTGCACCCTTTTGTATATTGAATACAATTTCGAAACAAAGACTAATTGGATGTTGTACATTGCACAACAATCTCCAACCCGTCATCTAATCACTGCATGCTTCGTTGATTTTATCTGCGGTGTTCCGAACAACAGACCACGAGAATATCAATCATTTATCAAAAACGTTCCTGTTAAATTGGATAGGGATTGTTTTCGAATAAGTCTTTATGATACAGATATTAACGGCATCCTAGTTAGAGGAACGTGAGGTGGGTGTTTGGAGAAGGGGGTGCAGGGTACAAATCGGGAAGAGACGATGTGAGAGGAGGGGTCTGGGACTGCGACTCGTGGCAACCTTCTTTCTTATGTTGCTGTTGTTTCTGATGATGTGGTTGCTGCTGCTGTTGCTGCAGCTGGACTTGATGATGTTGTTGATGTTGATGATGTTGCTGCTGTTGCTGATGGAGGTGGTGATGCTGTGTTGTCACGGGCGAATCATGCCTGCTGAGGCTACCCTCCTGCTGCGCGTGAAGAATCGCTGCGTGTTGCTGTTGTTGTTGTTGATGCGTGTAATGTCCTCCGTGTATGGGCTTGTTAAAAGTTGACACGCAGCTCTGGGAGGACGTCACTGGACTCTGCATTGTCACGGTGATGTTGGCCGTTGTGCCCTTTGCTGTCGCCCAGGAACCATGAGTAACAGGACTGGACGTGGTGTGTTCAGACGATCCTGGGTTGTGGGTGAGGTCCAAAGGTAATTGTCATGGCTGCATCGAGCTCAGCGGTTCAGATTCAACACAGGAAGAAACAGTGTAGTCGGGAGGCCAGTCCTGAGGACACGCCAGAGATCGCAGTGTGTCCGACGAAGCGAGAGTCTCACAGTGCGATGGGGAAGAGCCTGTTGTTGGGCCTCTGTGGCGAGAAAGATCTTGAGAATCTGATTTGGGTGGTCCTCCTCCACCTCTTCTGTAGTGGAACGCTGCCAAAACCAGAATATTGAGCAGTAACAACGACACTCCCAGTGCCGCTGTTAGACTCAAAGCTGTCGTGTAGTGAACATCGTCGACGTAATTGCCTTTGTCGGTAACTTGCACGGCTTCTATACCACCAATTTCTCGCATGCTCAGAGTGGGACCGCTGGAATTATCTACCCCATTACCAACTCCACCAGGATAGTTTGGCTCTTTCAACGTTGGTATTTTGGTGGAAGTGAGAGGCAGCAAGGCCCTTGGACGAGTGGGCCCAGAAAAGGAGTCGGAGTTTGCGTTCGCGTCGTGGAAGGAGGAGTCGACACCAAACCGAGAGCCTACTTTCTCGAGAGCAGGCAGTAGCCATGTCCACAAGGCGACCTGCGAAGCGCGGTAGTGGTCGCGGATACGGCCTCGCCCAGGGCCTAGAAGTAGGGAAGGAGAAAAAGGTGATTTTAAATGCAAATTAAGAAAAGAATTCGTTATTTATTTAATAAACTTATGAATCTGATTGATTATATATTGATTAACCAATGTGTTCCAATTAAAGTACTGACCCAGTTCAAGGTATCGTCGGTGCACGATGTCATAAGGGTCCCAGGAAGACGATCGGAACAGATCGGCTTCATGTGTGTCCATAGAGCTGGCGTTGCGTTCGACGCCGTTTGGATGGCTGGAGGCAGAGCAGAGCAATCATTTTGGGAAAATAATCGGAATTGAAATGTTTCAAAAAATAGACAAAAAGGCTGCTCAACCCGTTGGTGTTCTACAGAAAGAGGCATGTTATACTCCTAGATGTTATACTCCTAGATGTTATACTCCTAGATGTTATACTCATAGATGTGTTTATTCAAATGCAGTGTTTGCATTGCAAGTCACTGTTCTCAAGCTAATGCAAATTACACGGTGTTGATATTAGTTGTCAAGATATATCACGAGCAAGATATGGCATGGATTTAACCTCGTGGTTGTTGTTCGGAATTTGGAATTAATATATTATAAAAAAAATCCAGCATTGTAATCTTAATTTTCATTATCATCACCTGTTTGGATATATTTTGTATAATATTTTAGCCTACTGAACATATCAATGCATTTTTTGAAAGAATCAACTTCGGCAACCATGAAAATTTAATATCAATGCTATTCTTATATTCAATAGAGACAAACATTTACTTATTAGCGGTTGAGTTCTCCCTATTCGTTATTCATGTTTGTAACTCGGAAGTACTTAGATGAACTAAAATCTAAAAAGGTTGGAAATTGATGAACAGAATAAGAAGACAAGATGTTTTATTTTTGTCTATCGCGGACGTCTGTATTTTCTTACGCTTGAACATTATTCGAGCTCTTCTTGGGAGTGGAAGCATTCAATATTTTTTTCAGGCAATGATACATTCCAGACAAATTGATAATTTCATGCAATCATCAAGTTTCCACGAAATTGGATTCTCATCGATGAAATTTTCATCAAAATCTCGTGAATTAAATATGAACAATTATACGAGAATTAATACAAGATAATATACCGATCACTAAAAATGGCATTATGACTACAAATTTATCCTTTAAATAAGAAAATTTCTAAGCCTCTGAAAATTATATCGCCGTCACATTTATTTCCACGATTCATTCAGAAGGCACCCATACAAAAAGTTTGTTGTCCTCGTGTTACTTCCTAAATCTTAAAATGAAATGAATCAATACGAAAAAAAAAAATTACAAGAACGATACAATCACTGATTGTTTCATAATTTCTTGCTCCACGGTCACGATCAAAGTAAACTTAAACAGCGAATACTGTCTTTGGTCAAAGCCTTCGTCATCCAGACCAGCGTTGGGCTTTGATGACGCCACGATGATAACTGAGGATCAAATGTTATATTGGATATATTTGAAGTTACAATAAAATGCAAATTTATCTTTAAATATTCGTCATGCCGTCATCAAAGCTAGACAGAGCTTTGTCAAGCAATGAGCGTTCTTGACCGAGAGCTCATAGAGTCCTCTAACGATCCTCGGCGAAACCAGAGCTATTTTCAGATCAGAAACTGTGGTAGATTAATTGACCATAAGATTTTCATTTAAAATATTTATAACTTTGAATATTAAAATGATCATAAGATAATGCATATACGAATATTTCATTTAGGAGGATTTTGACCATTTAAAAGTTGTATTCCAATTGTTTTGATGTGTCATTTTTTTCAAACAGGACAACTAATGTAAACGAAAATTACGCGACAAAAAAGCGCTCCTCTGGCAGGTTAATAATAAGCGTCATAAGAAACATATACCACCAACAACAGCATGGAAAACATAAAAGACCAATAACAGCATGGAAAACATAAACGGCCGACAACAGCATGGAAAACATAAACGGCCGACAACAGCATGGAAAACATAAACGGCCAACAACAGCCAGGAAAACATAAACGGCCATCAACAGCATGGAAAACATAAACGGCCAACAACAGCATGGAAAACATAAACGGACAACAACAGCATGGAAAACATAAACGACCAACAACAGCATGGAAAACATGAACGGGCAACAACAGCAAGGAAAACATAACGGCCAACAACAGCATGGAAAACATTAACGACCAATAACAATACGGAAAACATAAACGGCCAAAAACAGCATGGGAAACATTAACGACCAATAACAACATGGAAAAATTAAACAGCCAAAAACAGCATGGGAAACATAAACGAGGTACTCTTTTGTCAAATTAAACACTTTTCAACTGTGAACAACAGTTTCTTTTCTATCAATATGAAGTAATGTAGGTATTGAAAAAGAATTGTTTATGCGAATATATCTCAGCGAATAATTTTAAAATGCTAGGTGTGTATACTAAACACAATGTATTAAAGTAACTAGAGGACCGAATTTTTGCTTACATGAGACAGTTTATCATTTATCAGTCATTCTTCCCTCCTCATCAATCAGCAACACAACTTCTGAAGCAGAGAAAAAGTCTGCACTAAATAAAAACACCAGATACTGTTTATTCCTGAGTTGCACCTCACCCTGATCGGGCGAAGTTGGTCCAGAGCTGCATCACCACTTCACTGAGTGTTCTGTCCAGTTGGGTGTAGTTCCTGTCCTGTTGTAGCGGGTGACGGGCCCCTAAGGGCGCCCCCAACACGAGGTCCAACTCCGTCAAGGGGGGCACCAGCTGAAGAAGGGAAGCGGTTTAGTGTTGGGTGCTGCCAGCTAAAAAGGAATGAAGAAGAGAGGGAAAACTGGCTAAGAATTACCAAAAAAAATCAATCGAACATGTTTGTGCATGCACTTGAACAGGAGAGCCTGGCAGTCACTGGTTTGGATACCACGAATCTGGCAAGAATCAACCGAACACGTATATGCATACACCTGTGAGAGCCTGGCAGTCACTGGTTTGGATGATACGAGTCTGGCAAGAATCAATCGAACACGTTTATGCATGCTCCTGAACAGGAGAGCCTGGCAGTCAATGGTTTGGATGCCACGAGTCTGGTGAGAATCAATCGAACACGTTTATGCATGCTCCTGAACAGGAGAGCCTGGCAGTCACTGGTTTGGATACCACGAGTCTGGCAAGAATCAATCTAACACGTTTATGCATGCACCTGAACAGGAGAGCTTGGCAGTTACTGGTTTGGATGCCACGAGTCTGGCTTAGATGCCATTACGCTACTGCTTGTAGTGATGACATCGTTCAGTGCCAGATGCCAGATGGACACTCGTGCTAAGTAGCAGCACAGAGTGCAATATTGCAACATCGATTCACAGACAAAATGTAGAATTGCCATGCATTGATTTGACGTGTACATAGACTAACTAGTATTGCTCGATAGCTAACGAGTCAAGCGAATATCGTACATTGCAAATAAGACCTGTAACTTGTAAAAGCATTGTAAACATTGTAAAAACATGTATTGTTATCTATGGTCAAGTCTATTTGAACTGTCAGTTTTCAAGTATCGGGCAGTTATTGATGACCCTGAATACGTATCCCCAACCAAATCTGCTATTCAACTTTCCCAGGAACCTTCCTCAACGACATGTCCTTGAAATATCAGTAAGCTCGTCAATTACTGTCCTGCTTCTAATCTCACAACTCACACTCCCCGAAAGGAGGGAGCATCATTAACAAATATGTGATACCAATGAAAACTGCATAGTCATTATAAACGATAACTATCCGCAAAGGAGGATGGTATGGTTCCGTGAGCCCATTTCCCACCCACTCACTGCACCTCTAACTTCTGCAATCATCCTTTCCCAATAATCCCGAGATCGTATAAAGACGACATAGAATAATGTTCGCAGCAGTTCAAAGGTTAAGGCCTAACGCGAAACACATTCCCCACCAAATAGGCTTTCTTAATCTCGGCCTTGCTCCATCATCCACGATTTCCCAAAGTCCCATAACCTTTTACCCTATCATGCCTCTTCAAGTCTCGAGTTCTAAGTTTCCTCACTTAATCCCTCTCCACAACAAGTCCTTGTCAGTACCAGCACACTCTCCTCATCTGCTAACTTTTCCCACCTACTCTGTCATCGAACCTTCTCTTTCTCAGCACGTGATTTGTTTCCACACATACTCCCTTTCCTCACATACAACCTTTCCACACCGGTTTCATCTCCGCAACCTACACTCTTCTCGCATCTGTTTTCTTCCCCCTACTTGCTCCATCTCACCACCTACTCCTTTTGCGCACCTGCTCTCTAGGTCTGTTGTCTAGGACGTAGAAGAAGGTACGTCTGTTGGCGGCGGCCAGGCTGGCGGCAGCTGCGGCGGCGGGGGCGACGAGTAGGGCGTCGGTGAGAGCCGCCGCCGCGGCGTCTCTCAGCGCCAGCGGGTGGTGCGATGGACGAGACCAATCGGTGTACTCAGAGGTGATGGTCAGGACCAACTCCTGACGGAAGAAGTAAGAATTATTCTAGTTGTTTCTAGTTGCCTTGACTGTCAGTATAATATTACAAAAATGATATCGACATGGGCTCGATGAGGATACAACTGCATCATCGCGGAAGGGATCAGAGTCAGCAGTTGTGTACTTCCGCTTTTGCTGGTTTACCCCAGCTAAGTCATAATTGACAGCCTCTTCCCCCTTCACATTCTGTTTTTCAACGAGATGGGAAGAGCTGACAAACGCATCTGTGAGGCGTCAAAACAAATAATCCCACAACGATTCTCCACTCACGCCTATTCATTTCACGCTATCTCTCTACCTCCACAATGATGTCCCCTCTCCCCAATGATTGCTTCACGCAATCTAGCCACCCAAGCTTGACCTCTCATTCACTCCATCTCGAAGAGATCCAACCTTCTTCTCTTTCCACCCTTTTTGCTTCCATACCTAACCGTCCTACAGCTCAGTACATACTGCGATACGCACAATGCATTACAACCTCCTTCACTCCTTCCTCTAGTTTCGTTTTCTCTACATGAGGCCCAGGTATTTAAAAATTTGAGATTCATCAAATATCTTTCCATTTAGGCGGACACTGATTTCGTTTGATTGTCATTACACGAACGTAACATTGTTTTACTTTTAGCCACATTAACTTGCAGCTTCTACCTCTCCACCGTTCTCATCCGAATCTGTCGCCGGTGCCGTGTCATCCAACTCAGCCAATTTGCTCCTAACAACTCTAAGCCTCAGCCAAATACACACACCTCCACCCCATTGACTCGTTCATTCATGTAGAGATGGAACAGCACGAAGACATAACGCACCCTTGTATGTGTCTCACTTTTACTTGGAACCAATCACTCTCCTCGCCTTCTACTCTCCGATACGCTCCTAAATAGTTTCCACTCTCTCCATACAAACGCAATACCTTCCACAACTCCTCCCTGACGACCTTATCGTAGGCATTCTCGAAATCCAACTCGGCCAAGAAAAAAACTTTTTCATTCGTTAGATACTGTCACAAACTTGTTTCATTCCAAACATTTGATCTAGACACCTTCTAGCGCTCATCACGTCACACTGTTCCTCGACAATCGCACAATCCGGACAGTTTCTAGTTCTCTTTTTGATCACTTACCGACCACACACAACAAACTTATACCTATAGAGTTACAGAGCTCAGTCACTGCACCACTCAATCGGCACTACGACCGACACAAAACACAGATTTAGTAACCTGGACAAAATATCAACAGCCCCACTTTTCTTTAGGCGCTCAATAGCAACGTCGTCCAAACCAGGTGTTGCCCTGCTTCCTTCACTCCTACCGCCTCCTGCACCTCTTCCTCAGTAATGCTCGAAACAATTCACACTCCCAAACCCGTCATCCATGAACTATCATCACAGCAGCAACAAAAGCACTCTTTGACGTTGTAGTTCAGAACTTATCCTCTTGCTATCATTAGGTAACCTAGTTTGGGTCGTAAGTCCTATTTTTTTCTTCTTACACTTGTAAACACTTGTAAACAGTGTCAGCCTGCCTGACGTCCTGATTATTCAACAACTCCCAAAACATTCGGCCCACTATTTCATTCGATGAGGTTAGTGGCAATGATTAAAAATTTTGATTTACGAGCAATAATTCCGTCCCTTCAAAACCAAATCGACCAGAAACTATTTTAAAAGTTTTCAAGTTCTGATTAAAAAATTCCTCAAATTTTGCTCGGATTGGTTTCAAACAAGAGATCAGGAAGCGATCACTGGGGCAAGTAAGCGCCAGCATTGAGCAATGTTTTTTTTACAAAGCAATTCCATGTTTCATTTTGATGATAAGAAGCAGAAAATAAACATAAAAAAATTACATGACGGGGACACAATTATCCACACATCGAGCCCTGCGCGGAGTCCTTCTATTCTCAATAGAAGCGGATCCTAAAATGCTTGCATGAAGCACTGGCCTTCCACCGCAGGGCCCTACAGTGAAGAGTTCTGTTTCTCCTCCTCATCATCTGTTCTAATCCAAAGCAATGCTCGAAGAGAGGTACTGATTCAGTTATGAAAATTTGCTACTTATGTACAGATTTTATTAAAAAATACCTATTCTATACGTATACATTGTTTACTTGATTAATTAGTAAGAAGAACAGCCCATTCCTCTGTTAAGCTACGTTGATGTGGAGTTCTATTTGTTGAACATAATTCCAGGAGCAGAGAGCGTTGGTTTTTCGTTGGCCCTAACTACGCTTCCAGATGGTAATTACCCGTCATAAATCTACAATTGACACATTCATCAATTCTCACGACGCGGCCCGACATCTTTCACCGTTTACCCCATCGCATCATACTGTATGTGCCGGGTGCCTTCCGTCATTATTATTCAGAACTCTAGCAAAAAATGGAACTGCGCATAGACACCTCTAACTAAATGATAAGACAGCCACGAATTTTTTTTTCTGAAATACATCTTTAGATGGTGATCAAACGTTTTGCTTCTAGCACCACCTGCAGAAGATGGTATTAATTGTTATCCCAAACCTCAGAAGTTGATTGTGATGGTAGTTGCTAACGCAAACTCTACCTGCAGATGGTTGCTGTAATTGCTTTCCCGGACTCTACAAGTAGTTGGAGATAGTAGTAGTAAACTAGTTGTATACCTGTAGATGGTAGTGGTAATTGTTGGCCACGAATGTCCTGAGCAGTTTGTCTCTGGTGGCCGTGTCTATGCCGTGCTGGCGCTGCTGTTCGCTCAACACCGGCTCCCTCATAACCTCCGCCACCCCCAAGAGAACCTCCACTTGAGTTTTGCCGTCTGCTCCTGCAGAGTAGCCGGGAAGAAGGAAGATGACAAACACTAGTTAGGCATAGAGCAGTTGGTAGATATTTGATTTTGTGTTTGTTCTGGTCTCTCCGTGGGAAACAGTAATAGAACATCATGGTAGGGTTGTACTTTGGGAAAAATACAGTTCAAAATATATAAAAAGTGGATTATCTGCCTCACGGTATCCCCACTAAAATCTATGCAGCTTTTTCTCACCAAGGTTGGCCAGACGTTGCCTCCATTCCGGTTTAACGGTGACTCCATCTACACTCGGCCCCACGGCTGACAGAAACTGGGGGGCATCCAGCTGGACCTAGGGAAGGATTCAACAAGCTAGGGGAAGGATTCAACGAGCCCAGAGAAGGATTCAACAAGTCAAGAGATGATTCAACTCGTTCGGGAGATAATTCAACAACTAAGGAGGATGATTCATCAAGTTTTAGGAAGGATCTCACATGTTAAGGGAAAGATTCAACGTGTTAGGGGAAGAATTCAACATGTTAAGGGAAGGATGCAGCAAGTTAGTATAAGGAGTCAATTGATGAGGGGCAAGACCCGACAAGTAAGAAGAAGAGCTCAGCAAGTTAGGAGAAGAATTGATCAAGCTTATGGAAGGATATTGTTAGTTAAGGTGAAGAAAAAATGTCAAAAGTGAATAAAAATGCTGCACACATTACAAAAGTGTGATTATACTTACTCACATAATCAGATAATCTAAAATAAAAGTTCATCACAATGGTCTTATTTCCGTGTTGGGATTACATGCGCTTTGTCGTAGTTTGAGAAGCCTGCATATTTTTTTTTTCTCGAGTATTTGCTATCCAGCAAAAAGTATTCAAAAGTAAATCATATTCATTAAACTATAAAGTTGATATTTCAGCCTGAGTTTTAAAATACGAAAACTTTAGACCAAAAAGATCGTGTAAAAATATATTTGTTGTTTCAATTCGATTTTGGAAACCTCTCAGCCCTATGAATCAGTCGTACGGCATGAATTCGAAATTAATAATGACGTAATATACCACGTGATCACTTTAGCTCTTTACTTCATTTTTTTCGATATCCTTAGCTATAAATATAAACTTCATACGACAAATACATATTTGTTCCGAACAAATATTGTAGAGCCTCGATTCATACCCAAATCAATGTATTTTAACGAGTATTTAAAATCATAAGGGAAAATACGGCTCCAACTCAATACAAACAGAATTGTATTGTTATTTGTGCCTCGCATGAGTCGCGCATGTTATGCAATATATTCACACTGGCCTGTCACTACCATCTCTATAGCTCAAGCCTTCTGAACTTCTATCAAAGCTCTTGACGTGCGAGGCGTAACCATGAAAGCCTCATTGTGTAGGTGCACGAAAGTGCTAGATTATTGAGAGGAGGGTTCATCCTCGAATATGTAGTATGGATCACAGAACTCACTAATGTGTTATTATCTACGGTTAAATTTTTATCATCCATAAGATAGATCTAAAAATTTAAAGCCTATAATATTTTACGATCTTCCTTAAGTCATTCTCAAGCTGTCTAACTAAATTTTACAATCCCCTTATACACCAACCTTGAGTATCTGCTCGACGGATCTGTTCCTGAGGCAATGCAGGAGCTGCTCGTAGGCCGCAGGAGACGCGGGAGCGGGAGGGAAGGCGCAGGCGAGTTGCGTAGCTGCCTGGTGGGCGTAGTGGGCAGGATCACGCACGAGGGCCCACGGGCTCAGGGCCGTCCCTGACATTAAGATGACCCTCTTGAACAATCCAGAGCCTGAGATTGAGAGAGGTGGACGAAGGGATAGATTTTGCAGAACTCTCGAATTATGTGACGACACATTTTGTCAATTCAATTGATGAATGATTTCTGATATATATAGTAGATATTAGGTTGGTCATCAACTGGAATATTTCATGGAATTACTCATTTTATTAAAAACTAGATAGATATAAACGTTCAAAGAACACGATGATATGTTTCTGTAATTGTCTGGCATGTCGTTCTAGCCTAATAAAGTAAATGGTTTCTGATGGATACTCTGCTGCTCTACCAGTCGCACTTTTCCACTTACATGTTTAATACACGGGATTTTAACTGTTCGTAATGAATATAATGAAAGAGCAGACATATTATGCGGCTCCATTACCTTCTTACACCCTTCCGAGAGTTTCAGTTGGAGTGATAACAAATCAATTACTCGTGCATCGAATACCAACCGTAAGTTGATGATGCAAGCCGGAGTAATACTATTGCCGGTCGTGTATGGACCCTAGCTTATATAAGTGACGCCCTAGGCAATGGACAAAATTAAAACTACACATTGATGTGCACAAATATATATCAACTTTATTGATGAGATGCACCTTAGCAAACGCCATGGCAGTCTCAACATTCTCACCTGCCGCGGCTGGGGACAACATCAGCAACGAGAGACATGCGGCGCCATGACCATGAGCCATGACAGTGACCTGCGCTGGGTCGCCGCCGAACCTCCCAATGTTCTCCTGCAGCCAGTGCAGGGAGGCCAGCTGGTCCATCAAGCCATAGTTGGCGACGATAGGTCGTGTCCCAGGCTGCATCGGGTTGAAGAATCCTAGCAAGAAGAAAAGTATTTATTGAATATGAAGGCAGTCGGAGTTTCGGACGCAACATTTTTGGTAAAAAATATATTTGGCCTATGTCTCTTTCCTGCTGAATCCATATACATTTATGTATACAGATGTATTTAT
>SDVV010017067.1:0-14082 GCA_016164225.1 Gammarus roeselii | reverse complement strand
CATTAGACGATACAGCGACGACGACCTCATCCTCTGACAGCCATTAGACGATACAGCAACGACGACCTCATCCTCTGACAGCCATTAGACGATACAGCAACGACGATCTCATCCTCTGTTAGCCATTAGATGATACAGCGACGACGACCTCATCCTCTGACAGCCATTAGACGATACAGCGACGACGATTTCATCCTCTGACAGCCATTAGATGATACAGCGACGATGACCTCATCCTTTGACAGCCATTAGACGATACAGCGACGACGACCTCATCCTCTGACAGCCATTAGACGATACAGCGACGACTTCCTCATCCTCTGACAGCCATTAGACGATACAGCGACGGCGACCTCATCCTCGATTAGTTTGGGTCCAACAAGGCTACATGGAATAATTGACAGTCATTTACTAATCGAAAGTAAAATTCCGACGAATAATTATTCCTTCAAGATTTGAAGTGAAATATTTCCACTAGGCCGTGCCTCTTTGAGATCATTAAACCGTGCCTCATTGAGATCACTAATCGTGTTACTTTGAGATTGCTAAGCCTTGTCACTTTGAGACCACTTAGCCGTGTCACTTTGAGATCACTAAACCGTGTCACTTTGAGATCACTAAACCATGCCACTCTGAGATCATTAAATCGTGCCTCTTTGAGATCACTAAGCCGAGTCACTTTGAGATCACCGAACCGTGTCACTCTGAGATCACTAAGCCGTGCCACTCTAATATCATTAAACTGTGCCTCTTTGAGATCACTAACCGTGTCCCTTTGAGATCACTAAACCATGTCACATTGAGATCACTAACCGTGCCACTTTGAGACCACTAAACCGTGTCACTTTGAGATCACTAACCGTGCCACTTTGAGATCACTAAATCGTGCCACTTTGAGATCACTAACCGTGTCACTTTGAGATCACTAAGCCGTGCCGATTTGAGATCACTAAGCGGTGTCACTTTGAGATCACTAAACCGTGCCACTCTGAAATTTGAGGCACAGAAATAATATTTTTTGATGAGTTTTTCATTGGTGAATAATGCAATGTAATTTCAAGTGCAGAAAATGTGAAAGAGGGTATTTGATTTGAGGTGCACAAATCGAAAAAAAATGCGCAAAATCATTATTTCAAGCGCAGAGTATGTAATATCAAGTGCACAATCTGTGCCAGTTGTGATTTGGACAAGTTTTCCATGTAATAATAATAATAATAAAAATATTAATAACATCAATAATAATAATAATAATAGTATTGAAAACTATTTTCAAAACCTTTAATGACATAGAAGTACATTTGACGCATTTAACTTAACGTAATATAATCTTGAGTAATCCGCAAGGGTAATGCAGACGAGTCATAACAGAAAGCACATTAGAAATTGGGGTGGATGGATGATTATTCATTTTATAGATCATTAACACTTTATTTTAGTATTTTAGTATTTCTTCTTGCTTGGGCTCTATTATTCTTCTCTGTCCTTTCTTCATGGTGATAAATTTTGAATTTGTTATTATTATTATTATATGTATCGAGGTTGGTTGAGACAAGGTGACCCAGGGAGGGGAGGTTTTCGTGGGACCCGCGGGACTCGGGGACCCGGGGTTTCAGGAACCCGGGGGACTTAGGAGACCAGGTGAATTTGGGGGGATCCACTTGGATCTTTCTGGGGCCCCTTGGGACACCCTTGAGACCCTTTAGGACCTCTTTGAGAAACTGTGGGACCCTTTAGAAGCCTTTTTGAATCCTGGAACCTCTGCTTCCCCCTCCCAGCGCTGTAAAACCCATACACAGAAAAATGTTTGTGAGATGCATGAGAAGAACAGTTGACCATTACAGTCCGCGAATTGCTGTCGCAGAGGGCAAGGGTCGCGTCGAGGCTGGTCGAGGTGCGTCGAGATCAGTCGAAACATGTTGAGGCGAGTCGAGTTGGTCACGACGAGCCGTAACTGGCCGAAATGATTCAAGACAAGCCGAGATGAGCTGAGGCGAGGGGTCTCGGGGGACTCGGAGAGCTCGGGAAGACCAGGGGGACATGGGTCACCCTCCGGGATTCATCGGGCTCTTTTGCGACCCAAGGGACCAATGCCCCCCCCGCCCTATCCCCTTAAACAAACAATCAGTTGGGGTGGATGGATGACTATTCATTTTATAGATCATTAACACATTATTTTGGTATTTTATTATTTCTTCTTGCTTGGGCTCAATTATTTTTCTCTGCCCTTTTTTCATGGTGATAGATTTTGAATTGGTTATTATCATATGTATCGAGGTTGGTTGAAACAAGGTGACCCAGGGAGGAGAGGTTTTCGTGGGACCCGCGGGACTCAGGGACTCGGGGTTTCGGGAACCCGGGGGACTTGGGAGAGCAGGGGGATTTGGGGCGATCCACTTGGACCTATCTGGAGCCCTTTGGGACACCCTTGAGACCCTTTATGACCTTTTTGAGAAACTGCGGGACCCTTTAGAGGCCTCTCTGAATCCTGGAACCTCTGCTCCCCCTCCCAGCGCTGTAAGACCCATACACAGAAGGATGTTTATGTGAGATGCTTGAGTGGAACTAATAACCATCACAGTCCGCGGATTGCTGGCGCAGGGGGCGAGGGTCGCGTCGAGGCTGGTCGAGGTGCGTCAAGATCAGTCGAAACATGTTGAGGCGAGTCGAGTTGGTCACGACGAGCCGAAACTGGCCGAAATGATTCGAGACAAGCCGAGATGAGCTGAGGCGAGGGGTCTCGGGGGACTCGGAGAGCTCGGAAAGACCAGGGGGACATGGGTCACCCTCCGGGATTCATCGGGCTCTTTTGCGACCCGAGGGACCAATGCCCCCCCCCCGCCCTATCCCCTTAAACAATCAGTGCGAAATCAATAATCTGAGCAGTTTTTCTGCCCATGATGAACATGCTCTTACTTCCTTTTTCACGATCCCCAATATTAAAACGCTGGAGTATTTGTGCGGGAGTTCGTGTTTGTGATATTATGAATGGGTATTTTTTCTTCAGTCTGTGCTCGCTCGCGCGTGCACGGACCATATGCACTTTCTGGGGTTGACCTGGACTGCGTAGCTATAAAACCTTGTGACGCGTTGCGGTTGGAGTCTATCTAATCCGTGAAGCCGTGGACCTTGTATCAATTCTTGGATTTCTGAGTGGTTGGGGGCGGGGATTCGTTGTGTTTGAGTCTTCATCTTGCCTGACTAAATAAATTGTACTTATAATCAAATAGACCGCGTAGCTTTAAACATTGTGTTGCGTTGCTGTCTGAGCTAGCTTTGTCTGTGTAGCCGTGAACCTTGTACCAATTTCGACGATACTGTCTGTGCGTACTGGCATGTGGACATGTTAATCATGAGATTCTGAGGCGTTTGAGGCGAGGATTCGTTTAGTTTCATCTGAGTCTTTATCTTACCTAAATGAATAATTGTATTTATACAACTAAACCGCCTAGCTGTAAATATTGTGTTGCGTTGCAGTCGGAGCTGAATTTGCCCGTGTAGCCACTGACCTTGTACTAATCTCGACGATGCTACCTGTACGCACTAGGGTGCGTACATATCACTCTTCATGTTCTAAAGGATTGGAAGCGGAGATCCGTTTCGAGTAAGCGTTTTTTCTTTTGCGCACTAGCGTGCGTCTGACATTGCTAAAAATTTTACGTTTGTTCTAACGTTTAAAGCGTTGTTTAGTTTCTTCCTCGCTCACTTAGGCGTGCGAGCCTACTGTAATCAATGATCATCGAGCCCTACGGGGGAGCCTATAATGACTCACGTTGAGGCTCTGGTGGAAATGAGGCTCAAATCAAATCAATTAGAAATAACAATTGTATACGTATTAGACACATTCTAACATCCTAATTGTATACGTATTAGACACATTTTAACATCCTAATTGTAAACATATTAGACACATTTCAACATCCTAATTGTATACTTATTAGACACATTCTAACATCGTAATTGTAAACGTATTAGACACATTTCAACATTCTAATTGTATACGTATTAGACAAATTTTAACATCCTAATTGTATACTTATTAGTCACATTCTAACATCGTAATTGTAAACGTATTAGACACATTTCAACATCCTAATTGTCTACGTATTAGACACATTTCAACATCCTCCTTTATTAAACAGTAATTCTCTAAGACTTCCTAACACTGACGACACAGAGTGCACAACGCTAGAACAGGTTGCAAAAAAGGATTTTATTGTTAAAAGTCATTACTCTAGTCATGGGGTTTTGGTCCGCTTTTCGAAAAAGTACTATAATGTGATCCGATGCGTACTCTGCAAATACTTTGTCAAGCACGGGAACTGCATCAGTTGACGAACGGTGTCATCATAGCTTATTGTCAGTTTTCTCATATTGTCTCGGCAGAAATCTCTCCATAGTGCATTGCAGTAAATTGGGTAATAAAATTATTCATAAAGATGTCTTTTTGGCTTCCATTGGCGCAGAGGAGCACTTCCGTATTAGCATGTTACCAACGGCATTTTGTCGTCTGGTCGGATTTGTAACAAACATGATATCCGCGCAATCTGCAGAAGCAATACGCCCAAGCTACTGAAATTCGTCCACAAAATCCAGTGTGACAGCATCTAGCCTCACATGTTCTGAAATGACGCTTGAAACACCCTGGTTTGCCCAACATACACACAGTTTTCAAAGTGCTATACACATTATGTTATACACAATGTCACAATCTGCAGAAGCGATACGCCCAAGCTACTGAAATTCGTCCACCAAATCTAGTGTGACAGCATCTAGCCTCACATGTTCTGAAATGACGCTTGAAACACTCTGGTTTGCCCAACATACACACAGTTTTCAAAGTGCTATACACATTATGTTATACACAATGTCACAATCTGCAGAAGCGATACGCCCAAGCTACTGAAATTCGTCCACCAAATTTAGTGTGACAGTATCTACCTTCTCATGTGGAGAAATAACGCTAACGACTCTTTGGTCTGACCAACATTCACACAGTTTTTGAAGCGTGCCCGATATCTCGGGGCCGATCAACAAACGACAAACAGTTGGAAGCTTCTGCAATGGCGAGAGAGTTGAAGCAACCATCTCCATATCATCGACATAATTAAGATTATTAATAGGGCAATAAATAATCACCATTCTTACCTCTATTAGAAGTCTCCTCTGAAAATTTGGTTGTAATATCCTGCTCATTTATAATTCAATGGTGACATCAAAATTGAATGGAATAACGAGGAATAAAAATAATGGTTCCGAATAGATTTTCAAATGTACGCATTACTTTGTATATACTGTACTTTGATCGATATTCAGACTTCTGCAAATTTCCAACAGGATTCCAATAATTACAACAACAAACATTAACAACAATAAGTGCTTCACTACGCTGAGATATTACTCTCTGAGGAACCCTCAAGGTATACATGTACCAGTTTGAACTCCATTCAGCAGCCCCGTGTGTATATTAAAAGTGATTACAAAATACAATCAGCTCATGTGCCAAGACGAAACATCAAATCTATAATCGACATTGATATTGACAAAAATGTAACCCAGACTGCATTTCATGAAAAAAATATTAATAACTGGAAAAGGTCTTATGGATTTTGTATTCAATCTCGGACATATCTCAACGGGATTTTACTAACTATCTGTCTGTTGTTCACATATATTCCCAGAATTTTCGAAACTTTCGAGGAGAAATCACATCATTTAAATGTTATCAAATTTACATTTAATAATGGAATTAGACAGCTGTGATCAAGGATGCATGACAAACTGGCAAACTCAGATAGGTACCCTGGATCAACCAAACAAAATACAATATACAAAATGACATGTCGTACCAAAAATGAGTAATTGTATATACTTTTATCAACACTTGACCTTTCACCCTGTGCCGGCTTGTAGCCGCAGCTGTACATTAGACCGTTTGAGCCAATTCTACCGCTTTGATAGAGTAATTGAAGCAAGTTCCGGCACTAATTCAAGTAGCGCTCAATGAGGTTTCAAATAGAGAGGACTTGTAACATTCACAGCGGGACTTTTCTTAATCGGATACATTTTTGAAATATGGTTCTAGTTGCTAGGTTTCTGCATTTATTTACTCAAGTACCGGAATTGGCAAACATGCTATCAGGGGCATCGTCCTATCCCGTCTTACCTTGACTGGAAGTCATTTAGTCTCAAAATGTCTTGAGCTGTTGCTGGGGTCTGGGCTGCCTTGCTTCACGTTCTTCCTTCGTTGTTGCCACGACACACATATATGATGTTTAGGACAATTCCAATGTCATATCAGTCTCTTTTAAAAAACTGTTTTTTCACATTATTTAGCCTATTTACATCAAAGTAGCGTTTTATAGCACTTCACTGCGCAAAAAAACACAACATCCAAACTGAACGAAGCAAACGTTCATGTGAGCCGTTACGTGACGGAATACTACTGGCCAAGATTTTGGTACTGGTGCCAAATCGTTTTGTGGGTTTCACTTTCTCGGAATTACTATGGAATGAAATCAACAGGTACTTATCAAATTATAAAAATTGTCATTATTTAGCTCATGAATATCATTGGAAGATTGTGAGGAGACAGGTACAGTTATTATTTTTCATTGAAGATTAAAGGACCACCAGGAATTTATATAAACTAACTTATTCTATTGATGAGCACGTGAATATACACGGCCGCTTTCTGGTTAGAGATGAGCTTCGTGAACGTTGTGGTCGGGCATGCCGGGAACAAGGAAACAAATACATATAGGGGGCTGGAATAGTCACACACATTGAAAACTGGCCGCGAGCTATCTAGGGCGGTCACTTTCCTCTTATTACCTACCCGATTCCAGCGTAATCATGGTAGGCCACGAGATTTAGCGTTACTGCATTAGCCCCACATGGCGTATATTGATCAGGTGCTGTTTATGGGGTCAGCATTGGTATAATTTTGGTCATCAAAAATGCATTTATAAACTCGCTGACGAATCACGAGCGATTTACAAATAATTTATGATAAGGGTAGTCACCAGCCGCCTTATCTGGCAGTCACCACCATTGCGCCACAGAATAATAATAATTGTGCATTAAATGTGTTGAAACCCAGGTTGTGGAGGTCACAGGGCAGTCGCCCACTCTGCCCACTCCTCAAGGCTGGCACTGAACGTGGGCAATAACAGCTAGTAGAAACGAACCCAGGACTCCTTTTAAATTGAAAATCCAACTCATCTGTTTAATTGTATGATGCTGTCATACCCTTAAGTCTGTGTCATGTCTAATGTATAATGCTGTATTTTGCTTCTGGTACTCGATTCACGCAATGAAAAGCTTTGTTAAGACATACAGTTGCGACGGTAGGTACCTTTGCTCTAATGCTATGTCACAACAAGTTAATTGGAAAGATACAATCCCTTGGAACTCTAAAAATCCTAGATTACTGGGACCCTAGGAATTAGGCATGCGACAAACACAGAAGATCCCTTTGCTCTGGTAGTATGACACAACAAATCAGGATAGTTGTAAGCACCCTAATCCTAATTGACCGGATTATGTATTGCAATAGTTAAGTAGTGAGATGAAACAACTCAAATTGTTTGAAGGTCGATCCAGGCAGGAAGACCCGAAAGCAGCCTAGTGTCACACGCATACGTGAGTCTACGTGTTGTGTATGTGTTATTTTATTTGTATCAGCACTGAGAGGACGTGGCCCTGGAAGACCAGTCAGTATGGCTCGAGCGTTGAACCTGTAAGCTGAATCTTCAAGACTCTGATGTATTATTACTGATATTCTCCATTTCTTAAGTTTTGGAAATGGGGATGGCTCTCGTAATTTTAAGCGATTGAGAAAATATACCCGATGCGAATGATCTATTTATTATTTAAGCTATATCAGCAGACAGAATATCACATATAATTGTAATAATTTTAATAGGTACCGATGCTTTTATCACACTTTTGCCTCAAGAATATTATTGAGATGAAACAACTCAAATTGTTTGAACGTCTAGGTATTACTGCAACATAATAGATCAATAGAATTATTCTAAGTACCATCACTCTCTTTGTAACATCAACATGAAGAACGACTTCATTAACGCACAGCAATAACCGTGTTAATGATGTATTTGCATAAATAGATATTACAATTTCTTCCGTGACCGAGTGGGTAACGTGTCAGGCTCTCCTCACAATAGACTTCCATTGGGAGCTGGAGGTTGTAGGTTCGAGCCTACCTGACCCCGAGTGAGACGTTCTGGCCGGTCTCTTAAATGGTTAAAAAAGGGCAGCCCATAAACGTCGTGGGGAAAAAAGGCTATCAGGTGGCAGCTACGCTGCAACCCGCCATATAAGAAAAAATCGCCAATTTAGAAGTTTTTTTACTCAATCCATCATTATTCATAGTGATGTAAGCCCTTCAAACAACCAATGCGTAGAGGAAGCGGTTCTGTATGAGTGATCTCATTTATTCGGGTTGGAACCGATATACCTGAGTCGCAAGGATGTAAGCCCGTCTCTCGCTGTACAAAACACGTATTATATTCTACAACTATTATCATAACTCAAATAATGAGCTACTCTTATTCCGCCCCTCAGTAGTTGAAATTGTTTTTGTGTCGTATTTCATTCACATTCATGGATCACAGTAACGGTGCGTTATTGTTAGCTATCGTAGTTGTTATTCTCATCGCTGGATCACAGTAAAGGTGCGTTATTGTTAGCTATCGTAGTTGTTATTCTCATCGCTGGATCACAGTAAAGGTGCGTTATTGTTAGCTATCGTAGTTGTTATTCTCATCGTGGATCACAGTCAAGGTGCGTTATTGTTAGCTATCGTAGTTGTTATTCTCATCGCTGGATCACAGTCAAGGTGCGTTATTGTTAGCTATCGTAGTTGTTATTCTCATCGCTGGATCGCAGTAAAGGTGCGTTATTGTTGGCTATCGTAGTTGTTATGCTCATTCCTGGATCACAGTAAAGTTGCGTTATTGTTGGCTAACGTAGTTGTTATTCTCATCGCTGGATCACAGTAAAGGTGCGTTATTGTTGGCTATCGTAGTTGTTATTCTCATCGCTGGATCACAGTAAAGGTGCGTTATTGTTAGCTATCGTAGTTGTTATTCTCATCGCTGGATCACAGTAAAGGTGCGTTATTTGTTATTCTTGTTCCCGGTTAGGGTAAAGGAAAGTTGGCGCACGCTCCTTCCCGTGAGATTGAACTGTACAGACTACGAAGCAATTCTGTACCCCCAGCAGCAGCTAACAATAAATGGTTGTCTGACGTCATCGTAAACGCACCTATAGTAGCTATCGGTGCCAGGATAATTGAGGTTCTGATCCTTTATAGGATCTGTTAGTTGAATGAAGGAAAAAGAGAAATGTTATGCTATTAAAAGAGAAATGTTATGCTGTTATGCTACACAACACGCCATACTAACTTGATCCGCCAAGATTGGTGCAATAGTGCTGCTCCGAGTATTTTGGGATCGTTTTCACATCACTCCGTGATAGAGTGTTGTTAGAGACAAGACACTGCACCATGATGTGCACCACAAGGTGAAGGATCTAGGTATTACTGCACCACGATGTGAAGGGTCTAGGTATTACTGCACCCAGAAGGGAAGGGTCTAGAAAATCACTGCATCACGATGTGAAGGGTCTAGCTTTTACTGCACCATGCTGTGAAGGGTCCTTTAATATTGATTTCTTCCGTCGAAATAAGGTCTACACGTCAGGTGGCAGCACCAGTTACCATGTTAAATTTAGATCTATCTTAAATTAAAATTATATGGAGTTAGGATAAACGTATTAGTTTATTTGGCAGCTATTGTGAAGTCACAATTTGGCAACATACAGAGAGCGCTCCGAACCGGGCAAATCCAAGCCTCCTTGCCTGCGCGTCTCGGTGTAGTTTATTTACTACGCTGTTATTTTCCTGTCGAAGAGAATCTTTGGCAAGTCGTCCAGACCGGTACATAGTGGATATAATGACCTCTGCAAGTATATGATCTTAAAGATATTATGATGATATCATTTGAAAAACGGTACATTTTTTCATGGAAATATCATTGATTTGACGACAATAAAACTATCGGCCAACCAAAAGGGGATTTCAACCACGTCACCAAGTACAACACTTCATATTACATCTATCCAGTGAATTGATCCCATCGTCTGAAGCCTGCAGCTCCTGAATAATACGAGCACCTAGCCCATTCCCTGCCCCCCATTGCCTTTGGATGGGGTGAAGGGAGGGCTCCGGCCTCGTCTCCTCCCAATTACGCCTTAATTGTCTCCCGAAAGTCTGCGTTAATGAGCTAATGGGAAGAATTCAATTTAATGCTGCCCTCTTTACAATTTTTTTATCATTTTCTAACGCTCTCTTTTTAAGCACCATTTACAGGAGGAGGTCGGAAGATGTTTTCAAAGCGAACGGATAAATTTATGATGTATGAAGGGAACTTGATGGTCAGCAAATTATTAATCCATTTACCTTATTACCATCGATTATTATCAAACTGCGATTACTGGTAGAATTTAACAAGTCGTTCCTATAAATTTGATCATATGGCGGTGCGACTAACGATATCCTTTTAATCGTATATAACTTACAATGATTAAGGGTGAGGGAAAGCAGATTACTTACAGACCTGATAACCGTAAATATAGAGGGACAGAACAGTTGGCCATAAGCCCATAATCAGGCACCAACTATGCATTGTTCATAAGATTTATTCGATGTCTGATAGAGGACTGCATCGCTAGCATTTCTGCATCAGGGTTCAATATATTACTCAAAAGTGATTGGTAAATAAATGTAACGTACAAAACAATGTATGGATTTTCTATAATACAGATTCATTTATCGATTCTTATGTTTCTCTTCGAGCGTAAATACGTTGATGACTCTCAGACCAACTCGGATGTGTTTTGTGGTGAGTAAACACTAACTTATCGTTCAGACTCCATGCTGTTCTTCTGCTTTGCTGTTGAGATCTTTAGTTCCTTTATAGCCTTGTGATGGCAACACTGAATTTGAGGCGGTTTCCTGTACCAGGCGTGTACTAGGTGATGTAGCTCCTAGGGGAAGGGATGATTTTCCATTATTAATGGAATAGACTTTTAAAACCTCACTCTTAAAACGATTGTTGTGAATTCCCTCATATTTTCGAACCTCAAAGATAGAGCGATTGACCCCCACCCCAACCCTCACCGGCCTAGTTACACCCCGCTGAATGGCCTTGGCTCCTATTTTTTTCCTATTCAATTTCGTGCTCAATATGAATGAAAGTTTATAGACTTATGCACTGGCTAAAATACCTGTGTACTTCTGAGCAAATGATGATTGAACGCTGGTATGTTATGGTTTGCAGAGAGGGAGCCCGGGCATTTGATGTATTAATAGCCCGCAAAGGTATCCGGGCACAGCGTCGTCACGCTGTTACGCCTTATAGGGGCTCCAGCCTCTCTTCAACGTTGGTACTGCAACGGAGAGTCCGATCAGTTTTCCAGCCTAGCCCTGTTCAGTTTTGCAGTCGTAAAACTTCACCCGACCTCTCCGCCTTACCGATAAATCATTAGTGAATATCTTCCTCTGAGATCTTCAGTCGGAGGAAGACATCCGCTGAAGATCTTCCCCTAAGGTCTTCAATCGAGGGTTTTAGCCGAGGTCTATAGTCCAGATCTTCAGCTAAGGTCTTCAGTCGAGGGATTTAGCTGAGGTCTATAGTCCAGATCTTCAGCTAAGGTCTTCAGCCGAGGACTCCAGCAGAGGTTTTCAGCCGCGGTCTTTAGCCAAGTTCTTCAGTTGAGGTATTTAGCCAAGGTCTTCAGTCGAGGCCTTCAACTGAGGTCGTCAGTCGATCTTCAACCGAATTCTTCAGCCGAAGTCCTCAACCAGCTGACCTTTAAGCTTTCAGAACAGGCTTTTAGCGGAGGTCCTCAGCCGAAGTCTTCAACCAGCTAACCTTTAAGCTTTCATAACAGGTCTTTAGTGGAGGTCCTCAGCCGAGGTCTTCAACCAGCTGACCTTTAAGCTTTCATAGCAGGCCTTTAGCGGAGGTCCTCAGCCGAGGTCTTTAACCAGATGAACTCAAAGCTTTTCGAATAGGTCATCAGCTGAAGACTTCAGTCTAAGTCATCAGCGGCGGTGTTTAGCTGAAGTCTTCACCCAAGGTCTTCAGCTGGGGTCTTTGTTTGCAAGCCGAGGTCTTAAGACGAAAACTTTCGGTGAGGTCTCTTACCGAGGTCTTTAGTAGCGGACTTTATCCGAGGTCTTTGGTCTAACACTCTGCCGACCTCTCCTCCTTTCCAAAAGATCAGCGGTGATTTTCTTCCGTTTTTAACGAGCCCTCGGCAAAGTCCCGGCAAAGGAGGCCCTAGGGAGGCACCATCTTGACGGGAAAAATGGCAGAGGGTGCTTGTTAGCTTTCGGGGAGAGTTGAGGAGATGCGGGGGAGCTTGGAGGCGGTGTGTGTAGGGGTGGGGCACATACAAGTCGATGGGATGAGAAATTTTAAGAGTTTGGACATCGTCTGCAAATCGTTCAAGGTCTGTGAATATTTTCGAAAGTCTCAAAATTGGTTGAAAATGTTTCAAACAATTATCGTTTAACGCCTAACATTATTTTTCGAACTCTTACTGAACATAATGTTTACCATCCACGCTGTACCTACTGAATTCCTCTTCACTGCTCCTTTCTCCTCCAATATCCTTTTCTCATCCCACTTCCTCTTCTCACTCCACTCTCCCTTTCCTCCCCACGTCCCCCATCTCACCCACTTCCCTATCCCTCCCTCCCATCGAGCAAGACTGGGTCCCTCCATACCTCACGAAGGTGATCAATGAGGGCGGAGCTAATTTACTGATGCTACAGCAGTCTATCCCAACAGTCACGAGTCTGTTAGCCTTGCTCCAGCACCTGTAACACTCCTGCTCCCTGACTTCGTCATTGCTCCAGCACCTGCAACACTCCTGCTCCCTGACCTCGTCATTGATCCAGCACCTGCAACACTCCTGCTCCCTGACCTCGTCATTGCTCCAGCACCTGCAACACTCCTGCTTCCTGACCTCATCATTGATCCAGCACCTACAACACTCCTGCTCCCTGACCTCGTCGTTGCTTCAGCACCTGCAACACTCCTGCTCCCTGACCTCGTCATTGATCCAGCACCTGCAACACTCTTGCTCCCTGCCTCGTCATTGCTCCAGCACCTACAACACTCCTGCTCCCTGACCTCGTCATTGCTTCAGCACCTGCAACACTCCTGCTCCCTGACCTCGTCGTTGCTTCAGCACCTGCAACACTCCTGCTCCCTGACCTCATCATTGATCCAGCACCTGCAACACTCCTGCTCCCTGACCTCGTCATTGATCAAGCACCTGTAACACTCCTGCTCCCTGACTTCGTCATTGCTCCAGCACCTGCAACACTCCTGCTCCCTGACCTCGTCATTGATCCAGCACCTGCAACACTCCTGCTCCCTGACCTCGTCATTGCTCCAGCACCTGCAACACTCCTGCTTCCTGACCTCATCATTGATCCAGCACCTACAACACTCCTGCTCCCTGACCTCGTCGTTGCTTCAGCACCTGCAACACTCCTGCTCCCTGACCTCGTCATTGATCCAGCACCTGCAACACTCTTGCTCCCTGCCTCGTCATTGCTCCAGCACCTACAACACTCCTGCTCCCTGACCTCGTCATTGCTTCAGCACCTGCAACACTCCTGCTCCCTGACCTCGTCGTTGCTTCAGCACCTGCAACACTCCTGCTCCCTGACCTCATCATTGATCCAGCACCTGCAACACTCCTGCTCCCTGACCTCGTCATTGATCAAGCACCTGTAACACTCCTGCTCCCTGACCTCATCATTGCTCCAGCACCTGCAACACTCCTGCTTTCTGACCTCATCATTGATCCAGCACCTGCAACACTCCTGCTTCCTGACCTCATCATTGCTCCAGCACCTGCAACACTCCTGCTCCCTGACCTCATCATTGCTCCAGCACCTGCAACACTCCTGCTCCCTGACCTCATCATTGCTCCAGCACCTGCAACACTCCTGCTCCCTGACCTCATCATTGCTCCAGC
>SDVV010017066.1:0-14082 GCA_016164225.1 Gammarus roeselii | reverse complement strand
TATATTTATTTATATATTTATAGATATTTTAATAAATTGTGACTGAATATTAAATATTTTGCTAAAAGCTAGCCACATATTTGCGGGAGGTAATATAATCTGAACTTCAAAATTTAATGTGCTCCAAGTGCTGTAAGTTCCTAAATATTTCCAAAATTAAATTCTCAACAAAAAGGATTTCAAACATTAGGTGTATATGACAAAGGAAGTACCAAAACAATTTTCTTTTCACCAATTAACAACTTTGGAAGAGTTTACAATACTGACCAAGACAACAGATACAGACACTAGGTTACATCCCCAGAAAGGGGGGTGGCCGACGGCAAGGGGCACCTCACATCTTCATACACTCACACAACATAGCCCTTTTGTGCTTTAGGGTCAGGCGGGTAACCACGCAACATATACTCCGGGTCACGAGTGCAGCAGCAGGGCCCAACAGTTTTCACTGGTTTACCCCCGCCGCGTCATAATGGCGGGCCCTCCCTTTCCCACCCACGACCATCCCAAAAACGGGATGCCAAGGGCGGGAAAGCACATCAGAGCAGCGTCAAAATCAACCATTCACAACCATTCACCACTCACGCCTGTTCATTGCATGCTCCCTTGCTACTTCCACATTCATGTCTCCTTCCTAACGCCTGCTTCACACCATCCATCCACCCAAACTTCGGTCTACCACTAGGCCTGCAATAACTCACCTCCGCATCCATCACCCTTTCACCAATCTCCCTTTGTCCATCTTCTCCATGTGCCCGAACCATCTCAGAACACGCGAATCCACCCTGTCCTCCAACTTCTAAACCATCCCTGTTCGGATTCGAACCACGTCGTTGGTGATACGGCCTCTCAGCGTTACTCCAGCCATGTTTCTCAAACATTTCATCTCAAAAACATTCAACCTTCTTCTCTCCGCTGCTCTCATTCCCCAAGCCTCAGCTTCGTAGTTGGAGCAACAACCCCCTCATACAGCCCTCTCTTAGTTTCCCTTCCCCAATGTCCTACAGCTCATTACACTCTTTAGCGCACCCAACACTTGACATCCCTCCTTCACTCGCGCCTTCACTTCAGTTTCTACTAGTTCAGTTATCTCCACATGGGAGCCCAGATACTCAAAACACTGAACTTCCTCCATGAGCTCTCCATTTAGGGGGACACTAATTTTGCTCGCATCGACAGTCCTCGAGCATCTCATTACTTAGCTCCTCCTCTCACACACTCTACCAAACTAAGACACTAGCCTACATAGCTTCTCCTCTGAATCTGCAACCAGCGCCGTATCATCAGCAAATAGCAACTGGCTCAACTGCCAACTCCACCCATTTGCTTCCAACAGTTCCAAGTCACAACCCAGCACACTTGCGTTCACCTCCCTGACCACTCCATCCATACAGAGGTTGAACAGCCAGGGAGACATCAAACAGCCTTGTCTCAGTCCCACTTTCACAGTGAACCAATCACTCACCTCCCTTCTCAGCTGACACATGCTCGGCTGTCAACATAGAAACTCTGCACCGCTTTCAACAGATGTCTGTCTACTCCATACAAACACAACACCCTCCACAGCGCTTCCCTGTCAATCATGTCGTATGCCTTCTGACCAAGACAAGACAATGAAATATTAGCCTGCAGCTACAAAGATGACCCAATAAAAGTTCAATCCGCTCAGCTTGATCATAATCATAAAATGTTAGTCCCGCAAGACAAGACCATACCATGGGTTGAAACAAACATGGTATGACAATGAACACACATGATTAAAGATTAGAGTGACTGAGATATCTAAAGCAATTGAATCAAATATAACACATGAGACAAAAAGAGCAACAAAATTCAAGCCTATACCCACAGCAAGATGTATTTTCAGGTACACTTTGTATAATACATTGCACTATCAAGTTACTTTTTGTAAGTGAGCAATCACACACTATGTAATGTAATTAAATAATACTTTGAGTCCAAGGCAAGTAAATTTAAAAGGAAGAAAATGTGGAGGATCACAAAATTGTGTACTCTTGCATTGGCAAGAAAACCACAGGAATAATCAACAAGACGGAGGAAACCTTCAAGAACATTGAGCAGGAATAACTGAAACAAAGCGCTACGAGAGAATACAATTTGACAGCAAGCATTGTCACAGGGTATGAGTAGCAATTGGTAGGCATTTGGTATCAGAAAATAATTGAGCATTGATTTATTGGACAATGATTTCATAAGAAAATATTTATTTGTTAGCATGGAGTCTCTAAAAATGAAGAACAACGATTAGAAGGTATACTTACAGAATGTGTTAAAAGCTCACTAATCTGTGTACATATGACAAAAAAATAGCAAACGGAAACCCCATGAACAGGACCTGCACCTGGACAGTAATCCTCACTCATGGGAATAGCAAAATGAGAGATATTAGAAAAATACAATTGACAAAGGTTGTATCACGAAAGCAGTACAACACGCTAACCTAAACCCATTTGGACTTTGAAGTGCTCTGAAATGGGAGGTGAACAAAAAAAATCAGGTATGGGTCAATGCAGCAGAACGATGTGTTTGCAGCTTTGTGTTTCTTGTGATAAATACAGGTGGTTGATGTTTGAGGAATAACAATTGTTTTGTAATACTCAAACATACCTTTCCAGTGCTGTATAGCATGTTATGGTAGCTAATAAACAGTATGAGAAGAACCAGTGAAAAAAAATGATCTCAATTGAATAAATTCTGAACTAGATTTTGAAAAAACTGTGCAAAAAACTAAGCAAGACTTTTAAATGAAGAATTGCATGCCATGAAAACTTCATATTTGTTGGAGGATTCTGTTTTTTTTTTCAACTCGAACTCGCTTCTTAGTAAAATCTAGTATCCAAGTATTCCAGCAGGGGCTGTGAGGCAAATATAGATCCATTACATTCAAGTGTCACAAGATACAACCAAACCAAAGCAAGAAAAATGTAAGTTCATATATTGATTATTAATGAGGTCAACATAGCTGTACATGTTATTCATCAAACACAAACCTTTACCAGCAAGGTCTATTTAACCAGCATATCATGGAAGTACAAAACACGAGTCACCTCAGTACCAAGAAAAAAATTGAAACATATTGTCCTACAGTGATAACTCATCATCAATTTCAACAGCATTACATCCAATTACCTTGATGCAATGGGCAGCTTGTGCACGGAACCGCTATAGTAAAATGGAAATTATTTTGTATCCATAGTTGATCATCCAAGAATCGCTTAGTCAAATTAAAAAATAACACCAACACCAGAAAAGGATATAGAAATGAGTGCCGTAAATGCAATAAGAACAATACAATGTTGGTAGCATAAGCAAGTCTACTTTTTACAAACATACTACAGATGGCAGCTAAAATATACTCAAGGCAGGTACTTCGGTAGACTAAAGCTTATAAATTATATTCTCAAACAATACAGCCTTAAAACAAATTTATGTAGCTAACTCTAATAAGGCAGCCAAATTTTACAAGGAATATTGGACTGTTAGTTATTTCTGTACTAGCTTTCAGAGCATTAAAAACTATCTAATTTTATGTATTTGTAAGTTCTAATTTGTAGGTCAGCAACAAGTAAATCAGAAGGGTTGTTCATAGAATGGTAGGGCAGGAACTCTAACAACATCCACCGGCTCAACTTGCATTAATTTTTTTAATGGGCAGCCTAGGAAAATAACACCGAAGAGAATTGACAGAAGTGAAAGAGGCATCGACGGCATGGGCTGGTGACTGTCTCAGCTACGTCACGCTAGTAAACGAGTCTACCTGTCAGTGAAGGCGAGCTTGTCTTACCTAAGTTAAACTCTGGCAATAAGCAGGCTCTTTCAGAGTAGCTGCTGCACTCACTGTACTGGTGTCACGGCTGCTTCAAGACGAGCATTTCCACTGTGATATAAGGGACCTATACGGTAATCTTTAAATGTTACCCTTAATACAAGATCCTAGACACTTCATTTTTACTGAAAACTAGTGTCCTTAGAAAAAAATCAAAACACTAGTCAACTGTGGTATTTCATGTCTGAAATGGTTTAAAACTAACAAAAGTCTTCCATGGAAAACAAAGAACGCATCAAAAAATATCTCCAGAATAGTTCAAAATCCATCCAAACAATTATTCTCCATAACCCTAAAACCATTAACATAGAGTAGCTAGCCTAAGCCAACAGCAAAACTCTGCAAAACAAATTTTCATATGTATCTGTCAGTAGATGAAGGACTAATTTTGCATGAGTTGACCGAGCCAAGCTGCAGTTTGATGGTATAAATATTACACTCACAACCGAGAAGTTTTCAGTTTCAACCTTAGGGGAGGATTGGATTTTCACTGCTGTCAGCATTAGGAACTGATACCATGGAAACCACTAATAAGAACTTCTGTCAGATAGCGCCACTGTCTAGAATATGTCAGCCAAACTTGTGTGTGCATGTGGAAGGCACATGTTTGTGTCATACCTGGCATCAGAAATCAGTAGCTGTCTGGCTCTCATGTTTACGTGAGTATACTTGTAGAACCTTGAAACATTGTGACGAATTAATTACCACTGATTTTACTCAGCAAAACGGAATAGATGGCAAAGTAAACCAAAAAGACCATTTCTCCTGTCAAGCTGAAACATACTTGAAAATATACAAGGGCTAATATAAAAATAAATTTACTATGTATATTGCTGCCAACACGGAGGTCGACATCAGTCAACAGAACACAGGCCAGGCATAATTTACAAAATAACAAATTGAGGTCTGGTACATACATATACATCCACACAATATACAATAAAGCAATAGTTGGTAGTTATATATCAACACACCCATGTTAATTGTCAAATGAGTGACAATAATTGAATTAAAAAGTGTCAAATGTTCACCATACGGTCTTCAGTCTTCACCCAACTCTGCAGCCCAAGCAGAGGACACTGTCAACCTAATGGACGCTGGCTTCTTCCAATTAGAGCCAGCTGGGTCATACACCAACGAAGCACTTTTTATTAATACACTCCCACTCTCATTTAAAACTCAAGTTAACCCACCTTCATCCTTCTACAAGTGGCAGCATATTTAAGATAAAGGCACTCACAGTCCCATCTAGATCAAGACAAACTGCTGGTTTGTTGAGATCATCAATATTGTTCCATATCAAAGACAGCTACAATCATGTCTATAGACAGCTAAATTGAACAACTCGAGGTGCCGCACGATATTTCAGTTATTCCGAATACAGGAGCAACAGGCCATGGGCCTTTCTGGGTACACAAAAATATCCTGGATAACAAATTGTAGTCGTATCACAAATACAGTGAACAAAGAGTTGGACCTTACATGACCATGACAATAGACTAATTCAAATAGTAAAGGAAAATATGACCTTTTTACGTAACCAAACGGAAACTGCTTAATTGACGGCACCGCCAAAGAAGCTGTACTTTACATTTCCTCTTCCTTCAATACACGGATCATTTTTTGACATTGTCAAGAAAGGGAGGCAGGGACGGGAGATGGGAGTCTTGGATAGAAGATAGGAGATGAGACGAAGACGGGGAACCGAGCGCACGGAATATATGTTTAAATTTTGAGAAGACGCGATTCCACCATCAGAGAAGAAACGGGTTCCAGCCAGTTCAATGGAACACGGAGTGATGTGATGTTTTCACAAGAGCCTGAGCGTAGTTCTAGAGCAGCTCTTCTGGACGATCTGGCGGCGTGTGTCATAAGGCAACTTCGTTGAAGAACAATTGTCAGGACCTTACTTGAGAACAGAAACGGTAATGGTATAATGAATAAATTATGAAATATGGGTGAACTGTATTGTGACTGATGAACCATATGTACTGAAAATTGTGATGAACCAAATGTACAGATAAAAATAGATACAGACACTAGGCCGACGGTAAGGCGCACCTCACATCCTCATGCGTTCACACTCACACAACTTAGTCCTTTTTGTGCTAAAGGGTCCGGCCGGTAACCCCGCAACATACACTTCGGGTCACGAGTGCAGTCCGAAAAACAGTTGTCAGCAGCGGAGCCTGAGAGTTTTCACTGGTTTACCCCCGCCGCGTCATAATGCCCCCTCCCTCCCCCCCACGACCATCCCGACAACGGGATGCCAAGGGCGGGAAAGCACATCAGAGCAGGGTCAAAATCAATCATTCACAACCATTCTCCACTCACGCCTGCTCATTGCACGCTTCTCTCGCTACTGCCTCATTCATGTCTTCTTCCTAACGTCTGCTTCACACCATCCATCCACCCAAACTTCGGTCTACCTCTAGGCCTGCGACCACTCGCCTCCGCATTCATCACCCTTTTTAACAATCTCCCTTCGTCCATCCTCTCCATGTGCCCGAACCATCTCAGAAAACGCGAATCCACTGTCTTCCAAGTGCTTCACCATCCCTGTTCTGATTCGAACCACGTCGTTGGTGATCCGGTCTCTAAGCGTTCCTCCAGCCATGCTCTTCAAACATTTTATCTCGAAAACATTTAACCTTCTTCTCTCCTCTGCTCTCATCCTGAAAGTCTCAGCTCCGTAGAGCACAGTTGGGACAACAACACCCTCACACAGCCCTCTCTTTGCTTCCATCCCCAACGTCCTACAGCTCATTACACTCTTCAGTGCACCCAACACTTTACATCCCTCCTTCACTCGCGCCTTCACTTCATTTTCCACTAGTTCAGTTATCTCCGCATAGGAGCCTAGATACTAGAAACACTGAACTTCCTACAAGAGCACTCCATTTAGGGGACACTAATTTTGCTCGCATCGACAGTCCTCGAGCATCTCATTACTTTACTCTTCCCCACGTTCACTCGAAGCTTCCTCCTCTCACACACTCTACCAAACTCAGGCACTAGCCTACATAGCTTCTCCTCTGAATCCGCAACCAGGGCCGTATCATCAGCAAATAGCAACTGGCTTAACTGTCAACTCCACACATTCGCTTCAAACAGTTCTAAGCCACGACCCAGCACACTCGCCTTCACTTCCCTGACCAATCCATCCATATAGAGGTTGAATAGCCAGGGACACATCACGCAACCTTGTCTCAGTCCCACTTTTACTGTGAACCAATCGCTCACCTCGCTTCCCACTCTGACACATGCTCGGCTGCCAACATAGAAACTCTGCACCGCTTCCAACAGATGTCCGCCCACTCCTTACAAACGCAACACCCTCCACAGCGCTTCCCTGTCAATTCTGTCGTATGCCTTCTCCAGGTCCATGAAGGCCCAGAACACATTATTTCCTTTAGAAAGTTATTTCTCATAGACCTGTCTCACTGCAAAAATCTGATCAGCACACCCTCTACCACTCCTAAAGCCACACTGTTCCTCTCCAAATACGCAGTCCGTACAGTCTCTAATCCTTTTGATCAGCACTCTCCCATACAACTTACCAACCACACTTAACAGACTGATACCTCTCGAGTTGCCGCATTCATTTTTATCTCCTTTGGCCCTATATAGCGGAACAATGCGGGCACTGCGCCACTCAATCGGTACCACGCCTGCCACAAAACACAAGTTCAGTAACCTCACCAACCATTCGACATTCGTTACTCCACCCTTCTTCAGGCACTCGGTCGCAACGCATCCAACCAGGGGCTTATCTGCTTTCATCACCTCCACCGCCTCCTGCACCTCTTCCCTGGTAATGTCCGCCACAAGTATTTCTCCCAAAACTGGCATCCGAGCACCACCACCCACAGCAACAATGTCAGCCTCTGTCATCCTCGCCATTCAACAACACATCAAAATACTCGGCCCACCTATTCCGTGCATCACCACTTTCCAACAACAACTGGCAGTTTTCATCTTTCACCACTTCCTCCTTTGCGGTCTCTCCCTTTCTCACCCTCTTCACCTCTTTCCAGAACATCTTTTTGTTCGGTCTGCCCCACCGGGCATCAGTGTCCCTTTTGGCTCTCCTCACAACCAACCTTTCTCTTCGTAGCTTTCATAAGCTACCACCGACTTCACCTGCAACCACTCCTCAAACGCTTTTTTTTTCCGTGCCACCGCCAGTTTGACCTCCTCGTTCCACCACTCGCAACCTTTTCTTCTGCACCCGTCCACACGGAGCGCACCACACACCTTCTTCGCACATCTCAGCAACGCATCCCTTAACGTCTCCCATTCTTCCTCCATATCTCTCAGGTCCTGTCCTCTCACGTTGTTATATTCTTCCCTCAACGCCTGCTGGAACTCCTCGGCTCTACTTCTCACATCCAGTCCACTCACTCTCACTACCTCTCTTCCTCCTCCCACTCGTTTGTTGCCCTTCCACAGCTGCTCCACTCTTAATCTACCTTCCACCACCAGATGGTCTAACACTCCTCCACCCTCCCCTCTTAACACCAGCACATCCAACAGCCTCCCCATCACTCTCCTCGATATCAGCACAAAATCCATCAGTACTCTCTCCACTACTGCACCATGGGCCATCCTTACCCATGTGTACTTGTGGATATCTTGCTTCTTGAACAAACTTTTCCCGACCACGAACTCCTGCTCCATACACAGACCAATCAGGTTTTCTTCAATGTCATTTCTACCGGGAACGCCATACCTTCCTATCACATTCTCCACCACATCTCCAACTCTCGCATCAAGGTCACCCAGCACAACTACATTGAAATGACCTCCAAAATCCTCAATACACTCACTCAGGTCAGTCCAGAATTGCTCCCTCTCCTCTCCACTTCTCTTGCTGCCAGGTCCGTAAGCACTCACAAATACCCGTCTTTCTACGCCTAACTCAACTTTCACCAACATCAATCTTGAGGACACCTCCTTCCACTCTGTAACGATACTAGCCAACCGATCACTCAATTTCAAAACCAAACATTCTCGTGCCCAACCTTCCTCCACACCAGACTTTCTTCAACTTACCACACCAAACTCACATTCTCCCTTACCTTTCAATTTCATCTCACTCAGCGCCAACATATCAAACTTCCTCCTCACAAACATTTCACCTATCTCCCTCCTCTTTACATCATTGGTACTACAGCCACGCACATTCAGCGATCCTAACAGTAGGGTTTGGAGAGGCGTGAGCCTCTCTTCCCCCCGCTTGTCTTGCCGTCTTTGAGGAAGGGATTTACAGAGAACGGGATTCCTAGCCCCTTCGCTCCGCGCCTTTTAGTCGCCTTTTACGGTAGCAGTGACTGCGATAAATAACATGTACCGTGAGTGTGATAAACCACAGTGTTTAACGAAGAGCAAAGAGAAGTTATGATTGAAAAAGCATTTTATTATGAGTGGTGTTCACGTCCGCACAAAATGGTTAATTCCACATCCCACAATATTAGTCACCTCCTGACAAAATTTCAGAGTGACATGGATTTCTAGAGCGTTGAAGTCAATGTCCTACCAGCATAGAAGTCAGATCAGCAATTAGAGGTGCTATAAGTTATCAACCTCTCAATGAGGAGGCGGAATAGTTTATCTGTGATCTGTAATGACTGCATAGACGCCATTCCATAAACTAAAAAATTATCCATAACTAATAAATTTTCATAGGCAGTCATTCACGCTACATGGCATCGTCGAGAAATGATTGACTCAGTATCGATGCACTGCAGTTTTCCTGATGGAGGGCGGAGGAGGTGGTTCGGAGAAGTCAAAAGGCACAAGAGGGGTTTCAAATGACAGTGTGGCCAAGCCTCTTTGTTTTTCAACCATCCACCTGCAGGGACTCTGCATAACCAGCTGTCCGAATGCAGACAAGGGACTCAAAAGATGGATGGTCGCATCATATGGAGCCTCCAACAAGAACTCCACGTCAAGCTCAAGTCGGTCCTCGTCGCTGTGGTAGCCACCGTAACCGAAACTAGAATCCTCCAATCCTGGGTTCTCATCAGAAGGATCCTCTTGAACCTGGAGCTTAGCTAAGGCGACACGAAGGTCTATGTCCCCACCGAAGTGCTGGTTTAGGATATCGTCTACATCACTGTTGCTGTCGGATGGAGGGTCATCCAATGTGACATCAGAGGTCTCGTTGACTGAAATTTGACCTCCGTCTCTCAAAGTATGCTGATTTTGTGAATCCGATGCAACAAACATTTCAAAGTCTATTCCGCCCTCAGGCATAAACAAAGGTACGTCAGCCGACATTTTTCTCGGAGGGCCTCCTTCAAAGACCTTGGGCACATCAGACTTGAGACCGCACGGAGCAAAGGCTAGAAGTGATCTTGGAAGGGTAAATTCGTGCTGAAGGCGATCAGCCAAGTGTGGGGGCGGGGGAGGCGGTCTCATGAAGAAAGAGGAAGCGGGGGAGGACTCGCAGCTGCTGCTACTGAACGACTCCTGCCGCACGCGCGGGACTGGCAAGCCCGTGGCAGGGTTGATAGGGCTGTTCTCGATGGGCGAGGCGCTCGAACTGCAGCTGTCAAGGCACACCAGGGCCGGTATGATGTACGCGCGCGACGGGGAGTTGCACCGAGGCCCAGAGGCACCCGAGAGGTTAAGGTGAGAGTTGACCAAGGAGCCCAGACTTGTACAGCTTCCAGACTGACCGATGACGTGGAAATGATTAGTGGCAAGTGCTGACAGACTTGGGCTGTTCATTTGGTTCAAGTGACTCGAGGCACCATCTGAAAGATTTGCCGAGGCTAAATCTGAAAGTTTCTGGGAGTTTCCGAACCTCAGTTGATCTGAATCTAGAGTTGGATGACTGGGGGGGCTCCCCTTGCTCAGATGACTCGAGGCCAGCGCCAAAAGACTGGCAGAGCTTCCTTGGCTTGGACTGGAGGCCAACGCCGAAAGACTGGCAGAGCTTCCTTGGTTCGAGTGACTGAAGGCCAGAGCAGAGAGACTGGAAGTGTGGCTAGAGGCCAGAGCAGAGAGACTGGGAGTGTTTCCTTGGCTCAAGTGACTGGAGGCCAGAGCAGGGAGACTGGGAGTGTTTCCTTGGCTCAAGTGACTGGAGGCCAGAGCAGAGAGACTGGGAGTGTTTCCTTGGCTCAAGTGACTGGAGGCCGAAGCAGAGAGACTTGGAGTGTTTCCTTGGCTCAAGTGACTGGAGGCCAGAGCAGAGAGACTGGGAGTGTTTCCTTGGCTCAAGTGACTGGAGGCCAGAGCAGAGAGACTGGGAGTGTTTCCATGGCTCAAGTGACTGGAGGCCAGAGCAGAGAGACTGGGAGTGTTTCCTTGGCCCAGGTGACTAGAGGCTAGAGCAGAAAGACTGGGTGTCTTTTGACTTAGATGACTTGCAGCTAAATCCGAGAGGTTGGGGGAGTTCTCCATGGTAACTCGACTCGGGCGATCGGAAATGGATGACCAACTCTGTACGTGGTCAGGAATGTTCTTGACAATACTAGCACAACCAAAAGATGGCTCACTCGAAACTGTAACCTTAACGAACTCTGATATGGGTCCACGTTGGATATGAATACTAGACTCATCAGGAAGGTTTTTGAGAGCAGGAGAAGACGGATGTGAAAGGTATCCAGACACGTCAGATTTAGATTGCTTGATCGATCTAACGCCGCGGCTGCCTCTTACATAGTTTTGACGACCCTGACGCTTCTCAATATCGGAGGAATACTTTATGATATTTGGTTGGATTTCGGTCGTGTTGGCAGTGACCAGTTTAGCTATGCCAACAGTTTTTCCCACAAAAAGTTCACCTTTTGTAGCAACTATTTTGGAAATTTCACTGTTCATTGATTTATTTAGCCGATTTTTCTTAGCTATAGCAATATTATCTTCTTTTGGCACAGCTCGTCCTCCTTTTACAGGGTTAGCCTGCACCATAGCAGCGACTGAGTTTGTGCCATCCGACCCTTCTTTATCGGACAGTGAAGATGGAACCAAACAGTCTTCCCTTAATTGGCCAGTAGACCTTTTGCCAAGTCGAGCGTTAGAACTGACACCTCGACCTTGTGCATAGGAGTTTCTGCTTGGAATGTCAACTCTCCCCTGTACATGTCCTTGCCCTTGTCCAAAAGACTTCTCTCGGGGTAAAGGAAACACGGTCTGTCCGGAACAAGTGTCGAGTCGGTACTTAGCCTTGTCCTCCTCTGCTCGAGTTTCCCGAATAGTCCTAAGCCAGTCTCTCACTAGTCTTCCTACAGGTATCCTATCAAACATCCTGTTCTCAACAATGACCACAGAATTGTAAGTGTAAGACTGGGGCAAGGTGTACGTGATGGGGCATGCAACAACTTGGGACATAGGATCTTACCTTACATGTGGCATCGGAAAATTGTAAAGAAGTGGGAGATGGGTGGTGGCGACGGGACGATGAGTTTAATATCAAGAAGAGTTGTTGCCAAGAGACGATTAGATGTAGTTGTTGAGGCAGCAGCACAAAAAGGAGCATGAACGGCGGTAGCAGAGCAAAGCATCATCGTCACACGACAGCCACATGAAAGGGAAGAAGAGCCAGGAGGTGAGCACACCGGTGCTATGACAATGGCCAACACACACATCACCCAAGGGTCTATGCTAGCAAATAACTACCAAGGCTTAGACATTTATACGCAAACCAATAGTTCATATTCATGCTGCACGCAACTCATCCTCAACGCCCAATTTTCAGCAGGAGAACTAATAGGCACCTAGTCATTGACTACAGAGATCGGCTCTGAGTGACCTCAATAGCCAAGTTAATTTGAAAATGGACCACTAAGAACTAATATCAAAATGATTAAGGTAAAAAGTAGTGTTTATCAAAATAACATACTTGTACAGCCTAGGCAGCGATACTTCAAGATCTGAAATAACCACACCTAAAGGTAGCAAATAAAATTAGATTCTTGTTACTGTATACAATAAGTATTATAGTACGCTTATGAAAGATGACACTTGAAGGTTTCTGAAAGAATGCCAAGCTGAATATATAATATAGCAGCATTTAAGACAAGGCATAACAATTCGAGAGGACCATATAAACAATGGATTCCTAAAGCAATTACTGATGTCTACACAGAAAAATACATACCGTTACAAGAAGGTTAATTGAATCTAAAGGGCATATCATATGCTAGTTAGCTGACGTCTTTAATACATTCACATAATGGAAAACACAGTCAATAAATGAAATCGAAATTTAGCAATCCATGCACTTGAAAACACGCTTATATCATGATACAGACAGCAATTTTATGTTGCACACACAGAACTTAGGCAAATTTAGTAAACAATTGACACCACACAAGCAATTGAAATGAATGTGTTGTATATTAGAAATGATTACTGATTCAACAGACAAGTATGTGGCCTAATCCATGCATAGCACAAACATGGTGGAAAAACAATTTAAGAAAACAATTCAATTTCCACACCATGATTGCACCGAAAGCTGCAACCAGACTTTCACCTAGAGCATGAGTAACAGACACAGGCACACCCAATGCAAGCATGTGGGTCACTCCTCACCTGTGGTTTTGAACTGGTTGCCTTTCCTGGCTGAAGGTCGCGCGGTCCGTGTTGCTCCCCTGCCCGGCTTGCGCTGCTGCTCGCCAATCCAAGCACCACCTGCAATAGCAACCATTTAAAAGATCAGATTAGAGTACCAAGGCTTTCAAGTGCGCTGGAGTCAACCTCCCTCAGGTATCGAGCCAACTATTTGAAAGGAACAAAATGACAAAACTTTTTAGAAAAATACATATCCTTTAACAAATTGGTAATGTTTGAATCATGTATAATGAGAAGAAAGCTCTCCTAAATGGAGAGCTCTTGGAGGATGTTCAGTGTTTTAAATATCTGGGCTCCCATGTGGAGATAACTGAACTAGCAAAACTGAAATGAAGGCGCGAAAGAAGGAGGGGTGTGAAGTGTTGGGTGCACTAAAGAGTGTAATGAGCTGTAGGACGTTGGGGATGGAAGCAAAGAGAGGGCTGTATGAGGGTGTTGTTGTCCCAACTGTACTCTACGGAGCTGAGGCTTGGGGGTGAGAGCAGAGGAGAGAAGAAGGTTGAATGATTTCGAGATGAAATGTTTGAGGAGCATGGCTGGAGTAACGCTGAGAGACAGGATCACCAACGACGTGGTTCGAATCAGAACAGGGATGGTGAAGAAGTTGGAGAACAGAGTGGATTCGCGTGAACTGAGATGGTTCGGGC
>SDVV010017065.1:0-14083 GCA_016164225.1 Gammarus roeselii | reverse complement strand
GAAAGAGAGAGAGAGAGAGAGAGAGAGAGAGAGAGAGAGAGAGAGAGAGAGAGAGATCTAAAGTCGCTGTTATCTTAACACTTCTGTTACCATTGTAAGTAATATTCCCAGCACCCACCGCACTTGTGCTTCTAAGTGTCAGTTATGGTCAAAATCGCTGTTATCTTAACACTTTTCGTGTTACCATTGTGAATTGTCTTCCCTGCACTCACCGCACTTGAGTTGTTTTAAGTGTCAAGTATGACCTAAGTCACTGTTATCTGAACATTTTTCCTGTTACCGTTGTTTGTGGCGTTCACAGTCATCTCCGCACTCATGTGGTTTTTGTGTCAGTTATGGCCAGAAATAGCTGTTATGGGCACACTTTTTATGTTTCCAGTGTGGGTAGTCTTTCCAGAACCCGTTGCACTCGTGTGCCTTTATGTGTCAGTTATGACCGCAAGTCGCTAATATCCTAACATTTTTCCTGTTACCATTGTCAGTAGTGTTTATAGCACCCGGCGCACCTGTACGGTTTTAGATGTCAGTTATAGCTAAAAGTTGCTGTTTTCTTAACACTTTGCACGATACCACAGATAGTAGTCTTCCTATTACTCGTCGCACTTGTGTTGCTGTAAGAGTTCGTTTGAACAAGAGTCGCTGTAATCTTACCACTTCTCAAGTTACCATTGTTAGTAGTCTTTCTAGCACCTGTCGCACTTGTGTGTATTAGGGTGTCAGTTTGGGTCAAAAGTCACTGTTATCTGATTACTTTTCATGTTACCATTATAAGTACTGTTTATAGCACCCGCCGCACTTGTGTAGTTTTAAGTATCAGTTATAGCCATAATAGATATTTTCTGCACATTTTTCGTATCACCATTGTAAGTTGCCTACCCAGCACTCAATTCACTTGAGTGCTTCTCATTGTCTCACGTATGACCAGAATCGCTGTTATATGAACACTCTGTCTGTTACCGTTTTTTGTACTGTTTGTAGCCCTCTCCGCACTACTGTGGTTTTGTGTGTCTGTTATAGCCATAAGTAGCTGTTATCTGCACACATTTCATCATCCCATTTTCAGTAGTCTTTCCAGCACCCGACGCACTTGTGTGCCTTTGAGTGTCAGTTGTGACCTAAAGTCGCGTTGCTAGCAAGACTACTAGAAAAACTACTACCAAGGGAAGAGGAAAAGTGTATAGAAAATGCGACTTTTGGATATAACTGAAACTCAGAAGCAATCATGAGCGACGAGTACAAGAAAGACGACTTACAATGGTAACAAGAAAAGTGTTGAGGTAACAGCGACTTTTGACCATAACCGACGCTTAAAAGCACACAAGTGCGGCGGATGTTAATATGACTACTTGCAATAGTAACATGAAAAGTGTGAAGATAACAGCAATTTTCGGTCAGAACGGACACTTAAAACCATACAATTGCGGCAGGTGCTAATAACACTGCACACAATTGCAACATAAAAAGTTTCTGATAACAGTGACTTATTGCCATAACTAACAGCTGAAGCAACACAAGTGACACGGGTGCTAGAAAGACTACTAACAATGGTATTATGAAAAGTGTTAGGATAACGCGACTTTTGGTCACAACTGACACTCAAAGGCACTCAAGTGCAGTGGGTGCTGGGAAGACCACTTAAAATGAGCAGATGAAATGTGTGCAGATAACAGCTACTTTTAGTCATAACAGACACACAAAACCACAGTAGTGCGGGGAGGGCTATAAGCTTTACAAACAACGGTAACAGACAGAATGTTCAAATAACAGCGATTTCGTTCGTACGTGACACTTTAAAGCACACTAGTGCACTGAGTGCTGGGTAGGCAACTTACAATGGTGACACGAAAAGTGTGCAGAAAATAGCTAATATGGCCATAACTGACACTAAAACTACACAAGTACGGCGGGTGCTATAAACACTAATAATAATGATAACATGAAAAGTAATTAGATAACAGCGACTTGTGACCCAAACTGACACCTTGATAAACACAAGTGCGACAGGTACTAAAACAATGGTAACTTGAGAAGCGTTGAGATTTCAGCGACTCTTGTTCAAACGAACTCTAACAGCAACACGAGTGCGACGAGTGATAGGAAGACTACTATCTGTGGTATCATGCAAAGTGTTAAGATAACAGCAACTTTTAGCTACAACTGACATCTAAAACCGTACAGGTGCGCCGGGTGCTATAAACACTACTGACAATGGTAACAGGAAAAATGTTAGGATAACAGCGACTTGCGGCCAAAACTGACACATAAAGGCACACGAGTGCAACGGGTTCTGGAAATACTAACCACACTGGTAACTTAAAAAGTGTGCCCATAACAGCTATTTTTGCCTACAACTGACACAAAAAACCACATGAGTGCGGAGAGGACTGTGAACACTACAAACAACGGTAACAGGAAAAATGTTCACATAACAGCGACTTAGGCCATACTTGACACTTAGAGCAACTTAAGTGCGGTGGGTGCAAACAAGACAATTCACAATGGTAACACGAAAAGTGTTAACATAACAGCGATTTTGACCAAAACTGACACTTAAAAGCACAAGTGCGGTGGGTGCTGGAAATATTACTTACAATGGTAACAAAAGTGTTAAGATAACAGCGACTTTTGGCTACAACTGACATTTAAAACCATACAAGTGCGGCGGGTGCTATAAACGTTACTATCAATAATAACATCAAAAGTGTTCAGATAACAGCGACATTTGACTATAACTGACACCTAAAGCAAAACAAGTGCGGCGGGAGCTATAAACACTACAAACAATGGTATAATAAAAAGTGTACAGTCAACCACGACTTTTGGCCATAACTGAGCTCTTAAAGCAACACAAATGCGGTGGGTGCTATAAACACTACTAACAATGGTAAGATGAAAAGTGTTCAGATAACTACGACTTTTGGTCAAAACTTAGCCAATAAAGCAACCCAAGTGCGACGGGTGCTAGAAATACTAATAACGACGGTAACAGGAGAAAAAATTAAGATGATAGCGACTTATGGGCATAACTGACATTTAAAACTATACAAGTACGCCAGCTGATATAAACACTACTAACAATGGTAACATGTAAAGGGTTTAGATAACAGCGGCTTATGATCATACCTGACATTTAAAGCATACAAGTGCGCCGGGTGCTATAAACACTACTAACAATGGCAACATGAAAATAGTTCAGATAACAGCGAACTTCTGTCTGAAACTAACACGTAGAGCATCACTAGTGCGACGGGTTCTTGAAAGACTACTAACAATGGTAACAATAAAAGTGTTAGGATGCAAGCAACATATAACCATAACTGACATTTGAAACCATACAACTGCGCCGGTTGCTATAAACACTATTAACAATGGTTACATGTAAAGTGTACAGATAACAGCGACATTTAACTAGAACTTACACCTAAAGCAAAACAAGTACGACGGGTGATAGAGAGACTACTAACTCTGGTAACGTGAAAAGTGTTATGATAGCAGTGACTTTTGACCATAACTGACGTTAAAAACTATACAAGTGCGGCGGGTGCTATAAGCACTACTAACAATGGTAACAGGAAAAGTGTTCAGATAACAGCGAAATTTGACCAAACTGACACTTAAAGCTACACAAGTGCGACGGGTGCTACCAAAGCAGCGAACTTGCACATAACTGACATATTAAAGCACACAAGTGCGGTGGTTGCTGGTGAGACCACAAACAATGGTAACATGAAAAGTGTGCAGATAACAGCTATTTTTGGTCAATACTGACACTTGGAACCACACAAGTGCGGTGGGTGCTATGAACACTAATAACAATGGTTACATAAAAGTAATCAGATAACAGCGACTGTTGACCAAAGCTGACACCTTAATCAACACAAGTGCGACGAGTGATATAAAAACTACTAACAATGATAACATGAAAAGTTTTAGGATGAAGGCGACCTCTGGCTAAGACTGACATTTACAAGCACAAGTGCGGCGGGTGCTGCAAAAACTACTTACAATGGTTACACAAAACGTGTTAAGACAAAAGCGATTTTGACCAAATCTGACACCTAAATTATCACGAGTGCGACTTGTGCTAGACAGACTACTAACAATGGTAATAGGAAAAGTGTGAGGATAACAGCGACTTTTAGCCATAAATGACACTTGAAGGCGCACATGTGCTGCGGGGGCTAAGAAGACAACTTACAATGGTAAAAAGAAAAGTTCGCAGATACAAGCTTTTTTTGGCTATAACGGACACCTAAAGCAACACAAGTGCGATAAGTGATAGAAAGACTACTATCAATGGTATCATGAAAAATGTTCATACAACAGCGACTTAAGTCATAACTGACACTTATAAGCACATTAGTGCATTCACACAAGTGCGGTGGGTGCTGGGAAGACAACTTAAAACGTAAAACGACAAGTGTTATGATTAAGGCGATATTGACCAAAACTGTCACTTGAAAGCACAAGTGCGGCGGATGCTGGGAAGACTTCTTTCATTGGTAACAAAAAGTCTTAATATAACAGCGACTCATGGTCAGAAGTGACACCTAAATCAACACAAATGCGACGTGTGCTTGAAAGACTATTAACAATAGTAACATGAACATTTTCAAGGTGAAAGCGACTTTTGACCAAAACTGGCGTTCAAAACACACATGGGCTGCGGGAGCTGGAAAGGCTACTTACAAAGGTAACAAGACAAGTTAGCAGATAACCGACACTCGTAGCCATAACCGACACCTAAAGCCATACAAGAGCGGTAGGTGCTTTAAGCACTACTTACAATGGTAACCTGAAAAGTGTTCATATAACAGCAACTTTTCGTCAAAACTGAGCACTTGTAGCAACACACGTGCGAAGGGTGCTAGAAATACTACTAACAATGGTAACATGAAAAAAGTTCAGGAAAAAGCGACCAATGGTCATAACTACATGTAGAACCATACATGTACGCCGGCTGCTATAAACACTACTAACAATGGTAACACGAAAAGTGTTCCGATAACAGCGACTTTTGGCCAAAACTAACACCTAAAACAACACAGGTGCGACGGGTGATAGAAAGGCTACTATCAATTGTATCATGATAAGTGTTAAGATATCCGCAACTTTTACTTATAACTGACATTCAAAACCATACAAGGGCGACGGGGTCTATAAACACTACTAACAATGGCAACATGAAAAGTGTTCAGATAACAGCGACATTTGGCTATAACTGACATTCAAATCAAAACAAGTGCGACGGGTGAGAGAAAGACTACTAATTCTGGTAACATGAGAAGTGTTAAGATAGCAGCGACTTTTGGCCATAACTGGCGTTTAAAACCATACAAGTGCGGCGGGTGCTATAAAAAACAACACCCATTGGAAACAAGTTTTTTTTCGTATAACAGCGACATTTGGCTATAAATGACACTTGAAGCATACCAAGTGTGACGGATGCTAGAAAGACTACTACCAAGGTAAGGGGAAAGTGTACAGAAAATGCGAATTTTGGATATAACTGAAACTCAAAAGCAATCAAGTGCGACGAGTACAAGAAAGACTACTTACAATGGTAACAAGAAAAGTGTTGAGGTAACAGCGACTTTTGACCATAACTGACGCTTAATAGCACACAAGTGCGGCGGATGTTAAAATGACCACTTGCAATGGTAACTTGAAAAGTGTGAAGATAACAGCAATTTTTGGGCATAACGGACACTGAAAACCATACGAATGCGGCAGGTGCCAATAACACTGCACACAATTGTAACATGAAAAGTTTCTGATAACAGCGACTTGTTGCCATAACTGACAGCTGAAGCAACACAAGTGACACGGGTGCTAGAAAGCCAGCTAACAATAGTATTATGAAAAGTGTAGGATAACGCGACCTTTGGTCACAACTGCACTCAAAGGCACACAAGTGCGGCGGGTGCTGGTGAGACTACTTAAAATGGGAAGATGAAATGTACGGAGAGGGCTATAAACACTACAAACAACGGTAACAGACAGAATGTTCAGATAACAGCGATTCTGGTCATACGTGACACTTTAAAATACACAAGTGCATTGAGTGCTGGGTAGGCAACTTACAATTTTGACACGAAAAGTGTGCAGAAAACAGCTATTATGGCAATAACTGACACTCAAAACTACACAAGTTTGGCGGGTGCTATAAACCCTACTAATAATGGTAACATGAAAAGTAATCAGATAACAGCGACTTTTGACCCAAACTGACACCTTAATAAAAACAAGTGCGACAGGTGCTAGAAAGAGTCAGTTATGGCCACAATAGCTATTTTCTGCACACTTTTCGTGTCACCATTGTGAGTTGCCTACCCAGCACTCAATGCACTTGTGTGTTTCTCAGTGTCTCAATTATGACCAAAATCGCTGTTATTTGAACCTTCTGTCTGTTAACGTTGTTTGTAGTGTTTATAGCTCTCTCCGAACTACTGTGGTTTTGTGTGTCTGTAATAGCCAAAGGTAACTGTTATCTGCACACATTTCATCTTCCCATTTTAAGTAGTGTTTCCAGCACCCGCCGCACTTGTGTGCCTTTGAGTGTCAGTTGTGACCAAAAGTCGCGTTATCCTAACGCTTTTCATAATACAATTGTTAGTAGTCTTTCTAGCACCCGTGTCACATGTGTTGCTTTAGCTGTCTGTTATGACTATGAGTCGCTGTTATCAGAAACTTTTTATGTTGCAATTGTGTGCAGTGTTATTTGCACCTGCCGCATTCGTATGGTTTTAAGTGTCCGTTACGACCAAAAATTGCTGTTATCTTCACACTTTTCATGTTACCATTGCAAGTAGTCATTTTAACATCCGCCGCACTTGTGTGCTTCTAAGCGTCGGTTATGGTCAAAAGTCGCCGTTACCTCAACACTTCTCTTGTTACCATTGTAAGTAGTCTTTCTTGTACTCGTCGCACTTGATTGCTTTTGAGTTTCAGTTATATCCAAAAGTCGCATTTTCTGTACACTTTTCCTCTTACCTTGGTAGTAGTCTTGCTAGCATCCGTCACACTTGGTATGCTTCAAGTATCATTTAGAGCCAAATGTCGCTGTTATCCGAAAAAATTTCTTGTTACCAATGGGTGTTGTTTTTTATAGCACCCAGCGCACTAGTACGGTTTCAAATGTCAGTTCTAGCCAAAAGTCACTGTTATCATAACACTTTCCATGTTTCTATTGTTAGTTGTCTATCTAGCACCGTCGCACCAGTGTTTATTTGGGTGTCAGTTTTGGTCAAAAGTAGCTGTTATCTGCACACTTTTCAAGTTCTCATCGTTAATAGTCCCCCTAGCCCCCACTGCACATGTGTGCCATTTAAGTGTCAGTTATGGCCAGAAGTAGCTGTTATCTCAACCCATTTCCTGCTACCAATGCTAGTAGTCTTTCTTGCTACCGTCGCACTTGTGTTGCTTGTGCGTCAGTTTAAGCCAAATGTCGCTGTTATCTGAACACTTATCAAGTCACCATTGTTAGTAGCATTTATAGCCTCCGCCGCACTTGTATGGTTTTGAATGTCTGTTATGACAAAAAGGCGCTGTTATCTTAACTTTTCATGTTACCATTGTTAGTAGTCTTTATAGCACCCGTCGAACTAGCCAAATATCGCTTTTATCTTAACACGTTTCATGTTACCATTGTTAGTAGTGTTTATTAAACCCGACAGACTTGTATAGTTTTAAATGTCTGTTATAGTCAAAGTCACTATTATCTTAAGACTTTTCGTGATACCATTCTTAGTAGTTTTGCTAGCACCCGTTGCACTTGTGTTGACCTAAGTGTGAGTTTCAGCCATAAGTCGCTGTCATCCTAACATTTTTTTGTTACCATTGCAAGTAGTCTATCCAGCATCCGCTGCACTTGTGTGCTTATAAACGTCAGTTATGGTCAAAAGTTGCTGCTACCGTAATACTTTTTGTTACCATTTTTAGTAGTATTTCTAGCACCCGTCGCACTTGGGTCCATTTTAGTGTCAGTTCTAGCCAAATATCGCTGTTATCTGAACACGTTTCATGTTGACATTGTTGGCAGTGTTTATAGCACCAGCCGCACTTGTATGGTTTTGGTGTCCGTTATGGCAAAAAAAGCTGTTATCTGCAAACTTTTCATGTAACCATTGCAGGTTGTCTTCCCAGCACCCACCGTACTTGTGTGAATGCACTAGTGTGCTTATAATTGTCAGTTATGACTCAAGTCGCTGTTGTATGAACATTTTTCATGATACCATTGATAGTAGTCTTTCTATCACTTATCGCACTTGTGTTGCTTTAGGTGTCCGTTATAGCCAAAAAAAGCTTGTATCTGCGAACTTTTCTTGTTACCATTGTAAATTGTCTTCTTAGCACCCGCAGCACATGTGCGCCTTCAAGTGTCATTCATGGCTAAGAGTCGGTGTTATCCTCACACTTTCCTATTACCATTGTTAGTAGTCTGTCTAGCACAAGTCGCACTCGTGATAATTTAGGTGTCAGATTTGGTTAAAATGGCTTTTATCTTAACACGTTTTGTGTAACCATTGTAAGTAGTTTTTGCAGCACCCGCCGCACTTGTGCTTGTAAGTGTCAGTCTTAGCCAGAGGTCGCCTTTATCCTAATACTTTTCATGTTATCATTGTTAGTAGTTTTTATATCACTCGTCGCACTTGTGTTGATTAAGGTGTCAGCTTTGGTCAACAGTCGCTGTTATCTGAGAACTTTTTATGTAACCATTGTTATTAGTGTTCATAGCACCCACCGCACTTGTGTGGTTCCAAGTGTCAGTATTGACCAAAAATAGCTGTTATCTGCACACTTTTCATGTTACCATTGTTTGTGGTCTCACCAGCACCCACCGCACTTGTGTGCTTTAATATGTCAGTTATGTGCAAGTTCGCTGCTTTGGTAGCACCCGTCGCACTTGTGTACCTTTAAGTGTCAGTTTGGTCAAATTTCGCTGTTATCTGAACACTTTTCCTGTTACCATTGTTAGTAGTGCTTATAGCACCCGCCGCACTTGTATAGTTTTTAACTTCAGTTATGGTCAAAAGTCACTGCTATCATAACACTTTTCATGTTACCAGAGTTAGTAGTCTCTCTATCACCCGTCGTACTTGTTTTGCTTTAGGTGTAAGTTCAAGTTAAATGTCGCTGTTATCTGAACACTTTTCATGTAACCATTGTTAGTAGTGTTCATAGCAACCGGCGCAGTTGTATGGTTTCAAATGTCAGTTATGGTTATATGTTGCTTGCATCCTAACACTTTTATTGTTACCATTGTTAGTAGTCTTTCAAGAACCCATCGCACTAGTGATGCTCTGCGTGTTTTTTTCAGACAGAAGTTCGCTGTTATCTGAACTATTTTCTTGTTGCCATTGTTAGTAGTGTTTATAGCACCCGGCGCACTTGTATGCTTTAAATGACAGCTATGATCATAAGCCACTGTTATCTAAACCCTTTACATGTTACCATTGTTAGTAGTAATTATATCAGCTGGCGTACTTGTATAGTTTTAAATGTCAGTTCTGCCCATAAGTCGTAATCGTCCTAATTTTTTCTCCTGTTACCGTTGTTAGTAGTATTTCTAGCACCCGTCGCACATGGGTTGCTTTATGGGCTCAGTTTTGGCCAAAAGTCGTAGTTATCTGAACACTTTTCATCTTACCAGTGTTAGTAGTGTTTATAGCACCCGCCGCATTTGTGTTGCTTTAAGAGCTCAGTTATGGCCAAAAGTCTCATCTGAACACTTTCCATGTTCCCATTGTCTGTAGTATTTATAGCTCCCGCCGTACTTGTTCTGCTTTAGGTGACAGTTTTAGTCAAATGTCGCTGTTATCTGAACACTTTTATTGTTATCATTGTTTGTAATGTTTATAGCACCCGCCTTACTTGCATGGTTTCAAATTTCAGTTATAGCCAAAATTCGCAGTTATCTTATCACTTTTCATGTTACCATTGTTAATAGTCTTTCTAGCAACCGTCGCACTTGTGTTGATTTAGGTGTTAGTTATGACCAAAGGTCGCTGTTATCTTAACACTTTTTGTTACCATTGTAAGTAGTCTTTCCAGCACCCACCGCACTTGTGCTTTCAAGTGTCAGTTTTGGTCAAAATCTTTGTTATCCTAACACTTTTCGTGTTACCATTGTAAATTGTCTTCCCTGCACTCACCGCAGGTATAGCCTATGTCGCCGTTATCTGAACATTTTTCCTGTTACCGTTGTTTGTAGTGTTTACAGTCCTCTCCGCACTCATGTGGTTTTTTGTCAGTTATGACCACAAATAGCTGTTATGGGCACACTTTTTATGTTACCAGTGTAGGTAGTCTTTCCAGAACCCGTCGCACTCGTGTGCCTTCATGTGTCAGTTATGGCCGCTAGTCGCTGTTATCCTAACATTTTTCCTGTTACCATTGTCAGTAGTGTTTATAGCACCCGACGCACCTGTACGGTTTTAAATGTCAGTTATAGCTAGGAGTTGTTGTTATCTTAACACTTTGCATGATACCAAAGATAGTAGTCTTCCTATCACTGGTCGCGCTTGTGTTGCCGTAGGAGTTCGTTTGAACAAGAGTCGCTGAAATCTTACCACTTCTCAAGTTACCATTGTTAGTAGTCTTTCTAGCATCTATCGCACTTGTGTTTATTAAGGTGTCAGTTTGGGTCAAAAGTCGCTGTTATCTGATTACTTTTCATGTAACCATTACAAGTAGTGTTTGTAGCAACCGCCGCACTTGTGTAGTTTTTAGTGTCAGTTATGACCATAATAGCTATTTTCTGCACACTTTTCGTGTCACCATTGTAAGTTGCCTACCCAGCACTCAATGCACTTGTGTGCTTCTCAGTGTCTCACGTATGACCAAAATCGCTGTTATTTGAACATTCTGTCTGTTACCGTTGTTTGTAGTGTTTATAGCGCTCTCCGCATTACTGTGGTTTTGTGTGTCTGTTATAGCCAAAATTAGCTGTTATCTGCACACATTTGATCTTCCCATTGTAAGTAGTCTTTCCAGCACCCGCCGCACTTGTGAGCCTTTGAGTGTCAGTTGTGACCAAAAGTCGCGTTATCCTAACACTTTTTATAATACCATTGTTAGTAGTCTTCCTAGCACCCTTGTCACTTGTGTTGCTTCAGCTGTCAGTTATGACTATAAGTCGCTGTTATCAGAAACATTTTATGTTACAATTGAGTGCAGTGTTATTAGAACCTGCCGCATTCGCATAGTTTTAAGTGTCCGTTATGACCAAAAATTGCTGTTATCTACACACTTTTCATGTTACTATTGCATGTAGTCTTTTCAACATCCGCCGCACTTGTGTGCTCTTAAGCGTCAGTTATGGTCAAAAGTCGCTGTTACCTCCACACTTTTCTTGTTACCATTGTAAGTAGTCTTTCTTGTACTCGTCGCACTTGATTGCTTATGAGTTTCGCTTATATCCACAAGTCGCATTTTCTGTACACTTTTCCTCCTACCGCGGTAGTAGTCTTTCTAGCAGACGTCACACTAGGTATGCTTCACGTGTCATTTGTAGCCAAATGTCGCTGTTATCCGAACAATTGAGTGTCAATTATTGCCAGAAGTCGCGTTATCTTTACACTTATCCTCTCACCATGGCAGTGGTCTTTCAAGCATCCGTCACACTTGTTTTGCTTCAAGTGTCAGTTATTGGCAAATTTCGCTGTTATCTGAACAATTTTCTTGTTACCAATGGGTGTTGTTTTATAGCACCCGGCGCACTTGTACGGTTTCAAATGTCAGTTCTAGCCAAAAGTCGCTGTTACCCTAACACTTTTCATGCTTATATTGTTAGTTGTCTCTGTAGCACCGTCGCACCAGTGTTTATTATGGTGTCAGTTTTGGTCAGAAAAAGCTGTTATCTGCACACTTTTCATGTTCTCATCGGTAATAGTCCCCCCAGCACCCACTGCACATGTGTGTCATTTGAATGTCAGTTATGGCCATGAGTAGCTGTTATCTCAACCCATACTTGTAGTCTTTCTTGCTACCGTCGCACTTGTGTTGCTTTTGGGTCAGTTTTAGCCAAATGTTGCTGTTATCTGAACACTTTTCATGTTGACATTGTTGGCAGTGATTATATCATCAGCCGCACTTGTATGGTTTTGGTGTCCGTTATGGGTAAAAAAAGCTGTTATCTGCAAACTTTTCATGTAACCATCGTAGGTTGTCTTTCCAGTATCCGAAGCATCTGTTTGCTTTTAGACGTCAGTTTTAACCAAAAGTCGCTGTTACCATAACACCTTTCATGTTACCATTGTTAGTACTCTTTTCAGCATCCGTCGCATTTGTGTTGATTTAGGTGTCAGTTTTGGCCAAATGTCGCTGTTATCTGACCACTTTTCCTGTTACCATTGTTAGTAGTACGTATAGCACCCGCCGCACTTGTATAGTTTTAAACGTCGGTTATGGCCAAAAGTCGCTGCTATCTTAACACTTCTCATGTTACCAGAATTAGTAGTCTTACTCTCAACCGTCGCATTTGTTTTGATTTAAATGTCAGTTATAGCTAAATGTCGCTGTTATCTGAACTCTTTACATGTTACCATTGTTAGTACTATTTCTAGCACCCTTCGCACGTGTGTTGCTACAAGTGCTCAGTTTTGACGTAAAGTCGCTGTTATATGAACACTTTACAGGTTAACATTGTAAGTAGTGCTTTAAGCAACCACCGCACTTTTATGGCTTTAGGTGTCCGTTATGGCTAGAAGTGTCGGTTATCTTCTAACTTGTCTTGTTACCATTGTAAGTAGCCTTCCAGCTCCCGCAGCCCATGTGTGTTTTGAACGCCAGTTTTGGTCAATAGTCGCTGTTACCTTAAAAAATGTTCATGTTACTATTGTTAATAGTCTTTCTAGCACCCGTCGCATTTGTGTTGATTTAGGTGTCACTTTTCACCATAAGTCGCTGTTATCTTAACACTTTTTGTTACCAGTGAATGAAGTCTTTCCAGCACCCGTCGCACTTGTGCTTTCAAGTGACAGTTTTGGTCAAAATCGCTTCAATCTTAACAGTTTTCGTTTTACGTTTTTAAGTTGTCTTTTTAACACCCGACGCACTTGTTATGCTCTAAGTGTTAGTTTTTGCCAAGTGTCGCTGTTATCTTAACAAGTTTCATGATAACACTGATAGTAGTCTTTCTATCTCACGTCGTACTTGTGTTGCTTTAAGTGTCAGTTTAAACAGGAGTCGCTGGGATGCTAATACTTCCCAAGTTTCCATTGTTAGTAGTCTTTCTTGCACCCGCCGCACTTGTGTTGAATAAAATGTCAGTTCGGGTCAAAAGTAGCTGTTATCTGATTACTTTTCATGTTATCATTATTAGTAGTGATTATAGCACCCACCGCACTTGTGTGATTTTAAGTGTGAGTTATGGTCAAAAATAGCTGTTTTTCTGCACTATTTTTGGTTAACTATTGTAAGATGCCTTCCCAGCACCCAATGCACTTGTGTGCTTTCAAGTGTCAGTTATGACTTAAGTCGCAGTTGTCTGAACATTTTTCATTATACCATTAATAGTAGTCTTTCTATCACTTATCGCACTTGTGTTGCTTTAGGTGTCCGTTATAGCCAAAAAAAGCTAGTATCTGCAAACTTTTCTTGTTACCATTGTAAGTTGTCTTCTTAGCACCCGCTGCACTTGTGCGCCTTCAAGTGTCATTTATGGCTAGAGGTCGCTGTTATTATCACACTGTTCCTGTTACCATTGTTAGTAGTCTTGCTAGCAAAAGTCGCACTCGTGATGATTTAGGTGTCAAATTTGGTCAGAAGTCGCTGTTATCCTAACACGTTTAGTGTTATCAATGTAAGTAGTTTTTCCAGCACCCGCCGCACTTGTGCTTTTAAGTGTCAGTCTTAGCCAGAGGTCGCCTTCATCCTACTACTTTTAATAATATCATTGTTAGTAGTCTTTCTATCATTCGTCGCACTTGTGTTGATTAAGGTGTCAGCTTTGGTCAACAGTCGCTGTTATCTGATTACTTTTTATGTAACCATTGTCAGTAGTGTTCATAGCACCCACCGCATTTGTGTGGTTTTAAGTGTCAGTATTGGCCATAAATAGCTGTTATCTGCACACTTTTCA
>SDVV010017064.1:0-14083 GCA_016164225.1 Gammarus roeselii | reverse complement strand
AATGAATTCTTATACTTCCAAATTTATCAAAAAATGAGAATTGTTCATTATTAAAAGATAATTTCTGCTTGAAACCACCAGTTACAATGCAATTAGGGCAGTCAACTTATTCGGTGTCACCTCCAATACAACCAACATGATATGGGGCTTTTTTCTCTTGGGCGGTAGAAGTTGAAGCAATGGCTGGTAGTGTGTCGCCTCCACTTTTTTAGTGTGTCACGGTTCTGATGTATAGAGGCTGCTAAGAGATAGCCTTAGCTTGATCAGATGAGAGCCACTTTTTCATCCAAGACAACTGCTCTCACTTCCAAACTATCCACTCTCCCTTTCTCAATATTCACCAGCCCTCCTAATACTACGAGTGAGCTGTTCAGGGCAGGTGAGCGACTAGCGTTGATGCGATGACAAATCAACAATGAAATTTAATGCATAGCAGTTGAATAATAATAAAATTGTTATATATTTAAGTTATACAGTATATGGCTAAATTCATCAAAGTACTCAAGTCCGGTGAGATGACAAAATTTCCCGCTGCATGCCTGCTGGAAATGTGGTTGCGAGCAGCCGTACCTGCCAACTCAAGAGCATGAAAAGTCGGACAAAACTCGCCCACTACAGCGCCACTGTTGGCGAGTCTGCTGTCTGGGATCTCTGGAGCAGTAACTCTATTTTCGAGTCCCGCTGAGCGTGCACTCAGCAGCTGGGTCCCATCATGTATAGTCCTGCAGTCCGCGAGCTCAATAGCAAGCAGTGCACATCAATTCGTTATATACCAATTGAGGTTAAAGGTAAAATAAGAAACAGAAATAAACGTTTCTCCGTTTGCCAATGTCTGTTGCGGGTTAGAGTTTCTTGACAAACTGTACTTGCTGGACAGTTTGTCAAGAAATTGTGTTGGGGAATCGAGTTTGCTGAGAACGATAGGAAAACAATTAACGTCATTGTTGCCGGCGATCACCTTCGGTACGCAATATTTGTTTGCGATCACTGGCTTACTGTCGAATGGAACATTCAACAACATCACCTCCAACGTCTGTGTTCAAAATGACAACGATTGTCGTCATCAGTCTTAAATACCCTCAATCATATCAAAGTTGATACCTTTCGTATCAAAATAAATATGCTGTTCGAGTATAACATATTAAAATGAAACATCAATCGAAGGTGCAACTTGACGGACTAATGATTTCAAGGTGACAAAATCTTCAATGCGCTCGGTAACTATTTTCATTAAATTATTAAGAGAAGAAAACATTCAGGCAGATCCACGAATGCGATATTATTAAAATATATTATTTAGTGATTCATTACCTATTCCAATGTGATCCCCTAGTCGAGATTCACATTTAACATGCCTACATGGAATGGTGTATGTCTAGAGCAGCTTCATAGTTTATTCATGTTATTTTTTTAAAGGCTCGAAATAACTAGGCAACGGCAGATCGACCTTAATTGAGCCAACCTTCGGCAACTGGGTCTGAGGTGGGCGTATCCAGGGTAATCCAAAGACTAAGGCCCGGCAGATCCCCGGTGATTAAAGGCGATTGACGCTTGACACCAGCCAATAATCGCTCTAACTGCCAGGGATATTTTCCGACTGGAAACCAGGGGCCTTTTCATATGAACGAATAAGGAACATGAAGGTAAATATTGTGTTTGTTTTTTCTGGCTCGATCTTGGCCTCGTCGAAAGCCTTAGATAGACCAAATAGCAGCCGGCTTGTCTTGAATAATTTCGGCCAGTCTCGGCTCGTCGCAACCAACTCGACTCGCCTCAACATGTTTCGACTGATCTCTACGCACCTCGTCAAGCCTCGACTCGGCCCTCGCCCTCTGTGCCAGTAATCCGCGGACTGTAATAATTAATTGTTCTACTCAAGCATTTCACATACATACATTTTTCTGTGTATGGGTTTTACAGCGCGGGGAGAGGGAAGCAGGGGTCCCAGGGTTCAGAGGGGCCTCAAGCGGGTCCCAAAGTTTCTCAAGGGCGTCCCAAAGGGTCTCATGGGTGTCCCAAAGGGCCCCAGAAGGGGACCCAAGTGGGTACCCGCCAAATCCTCCTGGTCTTTCAAGTCCCCCGGGTTCCCGAAACCCCCGGGTCTCTCGAGTCCCGCGGGTCCTACTAGTACCCCCCCTTCCCGGGTCACCTAGTCTCAACCAGCTTCGGTTTGTCTCGACTCGTCGCCTCGCCAGTAGACTCGTCTTCACTCGCCTCAACCTGCCTCGACTCGCCCCGTCCCCTATACGCACAGTGCCTTTCAAGACTTCAACTCTCTAAGATCAACATCAACATTATTTCCCCATATAGCCATCAAAACGCCTAGCTGTGCTCGGACATTTATTAGGCGCCCGGGAGAGTGCAAATTCTCCCACCGTAGGTTGGACTAGACTAACTAACACACCGCATAGTCCACCTAGGGCCGCTGCGGGCGTCAAACGATACATAACTATATAACTAATCCGAAATTGATCACCATGAAAAAAGGGCATAGATAAATAATAGAGCCCACGAAATAAGAAATACTAAAATAAAGTGTTAATGATCTGTAAAATGAATAATCATCTTTCCTCCCCAATCTTCATTAGAAATAACGGGTTCATAGACAAATGAAATAACACGAGATAAATTACATTACAGTTGTATGACTAGCGCAGTAACGCTTTCCTAATAAATTGAAAATTCCCAAAATAGAGTTGGTGACAGTTGCATTGTATTTAAATTTAAGTAATTGGCTTTGATTATGGTCGGGATTTTTTGAACGCTCTCCCATGGTCAACATACCACAGAATCAGTCAGGACCAACACAAATCAATCGAAAATAAAGATTGATATTCATAACTATTTTTTCTCGTTTCAACTTGTGATCTACTGCGATTACTAGTTTCATTTTGATGCATACAAATTACTATTAAAAAACAATATTTTACTGATGAAATGGAACAATTTAGCTATGGCCGACGGACAATCGGTGGTCTAAATCCAATACTGCTTCAAGTGTTCTGCAAATTGCGAGGCTGTCAATACGGTACTGTCATCATCATTGGAATAGAATACATGTTATTTTAGCCTAGTCTAGCGATGAGAGTCGCACGTTATGTTCGATTTCTGTGATTGATAACAGATGTCAAACCAAATTTCAACCACGTGAATAAAAATGATGAACGCCAAAAAAAATCCAGCATAATCAACATTGTCTTGGTAAAGGAGAGAGTATATATTCATAAATAAGTATTCTATTGTCACACTTCCTGTCCTTCTTTCCTCGCGGTAGATAGATCAGTAAGTTTGTTACTCGTAAAGTCAATTCATTCGCAAAATTTTCAAACTAAAACTGCGAATAAACGACGATGCTCTGTTGTAAAGCACGGAACATGAGATGACGTAGGACCATCGCGGCGTCTGAGGGATGCCGGCCAACTGTTTGGGGACGGTAAAAACTCCGCTCGGCTCAACATAGGCTCTCCAAAGGCTGAGGAAATCGAGCTTGCGAGGATATTTGTGCTCAGCCGTCAGTGGGCAGAGGAGGGAGGAAAATATTTGAAGAGGTCGTCTACCTCGCGAGAAAATGAGGTTGTGGAGAACGAAAAGAAGTGCAAATGTTCTCCATAACTGATACCTAAGGTAATGGGGAGTGCTGGGTAATGGGGCGAGATAGGGCTCTGCGATGGGGTGAGATAGGGCTGGGTCACTGGGTGAGATGGGCTGGACGATCAGGAGAGATGGGGATGGGTGATAGGGCGAAATAGAGCAGGGTGATGAGGCGAGATGGACTGGGTGATGGGACGAGATGAAGCTGGGTGATGGATGTTGACGGGGGGTGCTAAGGTAAGATCAGCCAGAATGATGTGGCTCGATGAGCCTGGGTGATTGGTCGAGATTGGGCTGGGTGTAGAGGAGAAATGGACTGGGCGATCTCCCAAGACGAGGCTTGGTGGGTGATGATGGGGAATGAAGACTGGCCAAATCACCAAGCCCTATAACGCACTTTCATCATCTCCATGTCGCCCCCAATCACCAAGTCCAAACTCACTCCATCACCAAGTTCCATCTCAACCAATCCCACGGATAGGTTAAGATGGAACTTGGTGATGGAGAGAGATGAGGCTTTGTTATTGGGCGAGATGGAGATGGGTGAAAGGGTGAGATACGACACGGTGATGGGGTGAGACGAAGCTAGATGATGCACTGAGATGGTATGCCTTCTCTGTATGAAGAAACAATGTTTCCTAACTTGAATCTGTTTTTTAATACGTAGATGAAATAATTAATCAGTCAGCGATCAATTTTTTAAATGGTTTGAAAGTGAAATTTTATCATTGCGTTAATGTTTTTGAGAAGATCAATTTAAAACAATCCAATCACGACTTTATACCAAAGCAAATAAATATTATCAATTGTTAATGAAGTCAAATTTCAAACTGTGATCCCAGATGTCAACATTGAATAACTTCTATGTTGACGGCATAGCTCAATTATTACTTATTTTAACACGACACACTGCTCGAAAATTCAACAACGCGCCGTGGTATTGAGTAGGAACCTTGTTCACAATTTCTTTGGACCAGTATCGACACAATGCAAACGACTCTTATGACACCACCAAACCCATAGTGGGACACATTATTGCGAGGTGGCGCATGTTATTCTCACCAGTGCTATGCGGACATTTGACATTTAGACCCGTCCACATGAGTTTGAAACAATATCCCTCTCGCTTCTCGAGTAGCAACTCGAAACGCCTTAGTACACGAGTTCATGTGACGAATTTGATAGTCAACTGCACCCGAGAAGATGTCCCCTGTCAAATTTAACCATGAATAAAGTGAAATGTTTCATTACGACAAACACGATAAACCTGAACGCTTTTCAAAGTAATTGCAAGTATACATGTAAGTACATTAGCAAAAGAAAATAATTTTACAATATAGGGTATATGGTCAATTTGAATGATCATTTGTAGTTAATCATTTGGACATATGGAAAACTCGTTTCAAATAGTAAGTTCATCGGCGAGGATAAACTTCCAGTATTCGAATTAAAGTCATTAGCACATTCAATTAATACTTGATACCATAATTTTGTTGCTGCTCTAAAATTAACAATCAGCAAGGCATTCTCTTTCGCTAAAGTACGAAGATGAGTGGGAACGACTTTGATGCCATAGAAGTTTATTGTGGAAGTTCTTTTGACGAAGCAATGTTGAAAAATTTTACTGCTTAGAACGCGCGGAACAATTCTGGAATCATTCGAACATGCGTAGTAAGCAACAACTCGCCTTAGATGGATTATCAATGAGGATATCCTTCAACACAGATACATGAGCATCTCCTGCATTATCAGGAGATGGGCCTTCCCTACCAAGCTGCAATCCCACTAACGTAAGAGTCTTCATTATGTTTAGACGCCCCACTAACGTAAGTTTCTCCACTACAATAAGACGCCTCACTAACGTAAGATCATACACTATAGTACGACGCCCGACTAACGTAAGATCCTAAACTATACATAGCAAGACCCCCACAAACGTAAGATTCTCCCAACGCGAAGTTAATGCAAACTCCCCCGTAGAGCAACTGAAGAGTGGCAAAGTAGGTGCAGCGTAGATTAGGAGTGGAATCAACGTAGATTCAGAGTAGGTTTACGTAGACACAGTAGGTTTAACGTAGACAGAGTAGATTTAACATATATGCAGAGTGGGTTTAACGTAGATATTGAGAAGGTTTAACATAGTTACTGAGTAGGTTCAACAAAGAAACAAAGTAGGTTTAACATAGATACAGAGTAGGTTTAGCGTAGATCCAGAGTAGGTTTAACGCAGATAATGAGTAGGTTTAACGCAGATACAGAATAGGCCTAACGCAGATACAGAGCAGGTACAACGCAGACACAGAGTAGGTTTAACGTAGAGTAGTAGTAGCAGCCTTCTCTGTTCTCCACCGGAGCTCCAACGTGCAGTCACTGAATGCTCCCCCTTAGGGCACGACGATCCGTTGGTTCTGCACAGCTTCACGCACGAAGTTGAAGTTAAAATTCTCAATTAATATGCAGGGAGGACAGCGAGTTCGGGGTCAAAGGTGATTCAGACTTCGTTATTTTCATACGGCTTTATATAAACCCGTGTGTTTTCCGAAAGAGATCAGTTTTTTTCGGTATTCTGTTTATGTCGGGCTGCTCGTCAGGCTGCTGCGAGTGCATCACAATCCATAAGTAAGTGTTTCACGCTGCTTGCCACTTGGTGGCAACAGGGGCATGGTGGTGCGCCCGGTCCCATGTCTACATCCATTAGGTGATTGTGGGTTATCCACGTGTGTCCTGTGCATAGACGGTTAATGAACAGTTGGTCTCCCCAATTAGAAAAACTGGCGTCCCACACTCCCACGGTTGGTTTAACTGCAAGCTTTTTTTGTCCACTCTGCTGCCAAGAGTCGTTCCACCGTGATGTTATACGTGAGTTGATGACTGGGAACCAGTCTCGGTAATGTATGGAGATGAATTGTTCTTGCTGGGTAGACACCCGTTTCGCGAGGGAATCTGCGCGTTCGTTTCCTTTTATTCCCTAGTGTCCAGGGATCCAGCAGAACTTGACCGCTTGGCCCCTCTCGGACATCGTGAATAGGTCGTGTTGCATTTTTTCTAAGGGTAGGGTGGTCAAAGTGCAGAGTTTTCAGCTGGGTGAGAACACTCAGACTGTCTGAAAGTATAACATTTTTTGGGGAAGCGGTCACTTTTTGTAATGGAGATGGCCAATTCGAGTGCGTGCACCTTTGCAAAGAATACCGAGGCCTCTTGGGGTAGAGTGGCCGAACGTGAGGTCCCTTCGCCTACGGCAGCAGCTCCCACTCCGTCCGATGTTTTGGAGCAGTCAGTGTATATATGGCGGTGCTCAGAGTACTGTTCATCAAGTTATCGTGAAAATTCTCGGCGGAAGTGTGGGTTGGGGTTGTTGCTTTGGGGTACGTTTGCCAATCTAGATTGTCCAGTGGTCGGCTAATCATCCACGTTGATGTGTTGATTTGAAAAATTCGATAGGAGAATGAATTCTTGATTGCTTAACGACTGATGTTCAGCGAGGTCAGTAAGTTGTCCACGCGTAGATAAAAGGGTGGGCATACGTTCTTCTTAGCCGCAAAGAGGCGTTTATCAAGAATGTTGGTGACGTCACTGAGTGCTAGGCTATTGATGTAGCTTCTTGTCTTGAAATAGCACTGAAGTAAGAATTTGTCTCTCCGGAGCGGAAGAGGAAGCTCGTTAGCAAGCACGTTCAGGGATTCGATGGGTGTGGAACGGAACGCACCGGTTGTGATATGCAAGGCGTTATTTACGATGATGGAGAGAGGTTCAAGGGTGTTTTTGGCTGCTGAACGGCAAACAATTGTTCCATATTCAATGCGCGAGCGTATTATTGTTCTGAACAAAGTCATGCCGGTGTCCATAGCGGCTCACAATTTCAAGTATGTTACAGAGAGGATAAGTCCGGTTGCCTTTTTACAGCGAGTCTCCAGGGCTGCAATATGAGGTCGTCATGTGAGTTTAGGGTCCCACACAAGACCAAGGAATTTTATTGATTCCACGTATGTTAGCGGAGTGTTGTTCAGCGTTAGGGCTGGTTTTAGGTGTAAGCCGGGCACAAGAGTGAAGTGCATGTTTTTCGTTTTGGAGGGCGAGAATCGGAATCCGTTTAAAGAGGCCTAGTTCCCGATCAGGTTTAGACATTTCTGGATTTCCTGTTGAATTGTTAGGAGTCTAGGGTGCTTGTAGGTTATTTGGGAGTCGTCAACGTACAGGGATGAAAGCAATCTCCATCGCGCAGGAGAATGTCGGCTATCTGGTCGATTTTGAGTATAAAAAGAGTGACACTGTGGACGCATCCTTGTGGAACGCCAATTTCTTGCGGACAGGATAGTGAGTGGGTGTCGCCGACCTTAACCCTGAAGGTGCGATTTTGCAGGAATTGGTGGAAATAACGTGGTAAGTGGACTCTCAGCCCTTTGCGGTTGAGATCCTTCATGATGCCAAATTTCCAGGTAGTATGGTATGCTTTTTTCACGTCAAAAAAAATAAACTACGCGTTCCCCTCGGACAAATGCCTGTCTAATGTCAGATTCCAGTCTTACAAGGTGGTCCGTTGTAGAGTGGCGCTTGCGGCAGTCACACTGGATGATGTTCAGGCCATATCAAGGTAGTCGAAAAGGCGCGTGTTTATCATTCATTCCATTGTTCTGCTGAGGACGCTGGTAAGAGCGATGGGGCGATAGTTATGTAGGTCACCGTGGAATTTCTCGGGTTTGGGTATTAGGATAATATTAGATTCCCGCCATTGATCGGGAAAAAATGAGTTTGAATACAGAGTGTTGAACACTTTTAATAAGTGCTCACGGGCGCCATCTGAGAGATTCTTGATCATGTTGATGTGTACCCGGTCTGGCCCAGGTGACGTTTCACGTGTATGGTCTACGGCGCACTGTAGTTCGTGGAGGGAGAAAGGCTTGTTGTAGGCCTCTTCGTTTCTAGAAGTAAAATCAAGATGTTCACTTTCTCGCAAGTCCTTTTTACGTTGGAAAGCAGCCGTGTAGTTTGTTGATTGCGAAATCTGACTGAACGTCTGAGCTAGTTTATTTGCAATTTCCGCGAGGGAAGAACAAGGTCTGCCTCCGTCTGAAAGGATGTTAATAGATCGCTCGGGTTTTCCCTGGATACGTCGATTTTTTTCCCATACCTGGGAGAAGGGTGTGTCGATTAATAGTGTTGACTAATTGAGCCCAGCTTTCACGTTTCTTTTCCACTCGAAGTTTTCGGTAAACAGCAGATGCCCTTTTCCACTCTACTCGGTTTCTGGGGGACCGTGCGCGTCGGTAGGCATGGTAGAGCTTTTCAAGATTATCTTTTGCTTCTTGCACCTCTCAGCACCACCATGGTTTCGGAAAGAAGGTTGAAGGGGCATATTGGGGAATGCTTGCCTCGACTGCATCCTGAAACTTTTTGTATAGTTGGGCGACGAGGTCGTGTTCCGAAATGTTTTCGGGGATGCCGTCCATATCGCTCCACGCGATGTGTGCTGCCTATTCCACCCAGCTGTTTTTCCGGTAGTTGAATCGAAGTTCTTGTGGGGCAGGGTTTCTTGGTTGGTTGGTAAGAAGCGATATGATGACTGGGTTATGGTTGCTGTCGTGTGTTGATGGCAAAACTCCCCAAACGAGTTGGGGTGCCTACATATGGATAAATCGATGGCAGTTACACTTTTGGGGGTGATTCGGGTGGGTTGTCCGTCATTGAGAAGGACCAGGTTGTGAGTGTTTATGGTGTAAGCCATTATCACTCCCCTGGGGTCTGTTCTCACGCATCCCTATGTTTCATGGTAGCTGTTGGCGAGAATTGGCGAGGGCAGTTTGTCTAGCAATCCGGTCGTTAGAGCTTTCGAGAGGTCCTGGCTTCGTGATGAGTTGATGGATAACACTTATTGGCCTTGAGATGCATATCTTTATGGCGATAGCTTGGAGTTCTGTTTTCAGGGGAAGGGGGAGGTGAGGTACACTTTGGTGGATCATAAGTGCCACTCCGCCGTGAGCAGTCACGTTGGTGTGGCCTTCGCGGCGGTGTATGATATAATGGGGGATTCTGAAGTTGGCGGTCTCTCGGAGTTTGATCTCTTGGAGGTGTATCACCAAAGGTTTATGCGTGGCTATTTAGGATAGTAATTCGTCTTTCATGTTTCCGAGTCCCTGGCAGTCCCACTGGAGTATTTTGGTGTTCATATTGAAGGCTGTTAGCACTCAGACCTTGATGATCTAGAGGGGTCGCGTGATTTGCTGGAGCTTTTGTGGTGCTCACGTTTTCGAGTTTGTCCAGGGGTTCCGGGTCGGGAGTGTTCACGGGAGTGTCCGCCTTCTGTGGAAGGTGGTCTGCTGTGGTTGCTGCGGTCGCGACTGCGAGTGTTCGTGTGGGAAGACGAGGTTGTGTGCTCTTTGTGTTTGCTTTGTGAGCAAGTGCGCTCTGCTTCTGTGGTAGCCTTTCTTTTCTGCGTGGGTGATTGTTTATAGTGCGAGGTATTTGGGCCAGGTAAGATGACTGGTTGTACAGAGGTCTCGCGTATGAGTTTTTCGAGATGAGCGCCGTCGGCGAGGCCGTGATAGTTCTCGCTGGTGGCGTGTTCAGAAGTCGGGTTTGTTAACGAGGGATCGTGTCCATCGCAGTGGTTTTCCATGAATGGAGTCGCATTTGAGACAGGTGGAGGTAGTTCTGGATTTTTGTCCTGGCGGGCCGTTATTTGAGAGATATTACAGATCTTTTTGCTCAGTGGCCCCCGGGTATCGAAGTTTTCTTCATCTATTTGCCTTTTCGTTTTTATAGTAGTGAATCCATGCTGCGTGCTCGACTGCGGGGGATGAATCAATCTCGCCGTCCTCCTGGTCACCGCATAAATCATTTCTAGGACTGTGCGTCTCTGGTGCAGGGGCGGTCGCTGGGCTGAGTGAGGAAGCAATGCAGCCAGGTAGGGGTGTTGGAGTCTTGTTATGACAATGCTGTTCTGATACTGTGTGGATGTCGTCGGGGGAGTTTGGTTGTATTGTCGATTTAACTGTTTCTGCATAATTGAGGCGGTTTTGGTTGTCGTCTTTCCAGATTTGGATGTCTTGTTTCCGTCTAACTCTGCGTTCGTTTTGTGTGATAGTTATTTCTTTTTCATCCATGTATACTGGGCAGTTGCGGTCGCCTGCCTCATGGTAGCATGAGCAGTGGTAGCATTTAGGGTGGCTGACTGTGCAGTCTTTTCTGTCGTGCTTGCCAGCGCACTTCTTGCAACGTTGGGGTGTATGGGGCTGACAGTGTGCCAAAACGTGGCCGTATTCAAGGCTTTTTTTGCACATTGCGGGCCTTGTTGCAACTGGGTAGGTTTTGGTTCTTTCTTGTTTACCCGGGATTACTATGAATTCCAGTGCATTGTGTCCTGGGAAGGTAATTTGGTATGCAGTAGAACTTGCGTTACGTGATTTCATCCATGCTGCTTGACGGACTTTGGTAACTCCGTAATCTTCAGCTTGACCTTCAGCAAAAGCACTGAGGTCGGTTGTAGGTGTGTAATGAAAGGTGTATATAATTCGTTTGGTATCGTTGAAGGACGGATGTATTTCAACTGGAACTTTGAGTTTGTTTATGTGGGTAATCTTTTGTATAGAGTTACTTGGTTCACGTTCTACGACGTAGGCCAGATATTTGTTTCCTTGTCGTCGAATTTCTTTCGGTTTTCCTCAAAGTTGTTCGGTGAGTGACTTCATCATTATAAATGGATTATTTGAAAATGCAACTTTGCTTGCACCACTTTCGTTGAACGGTATGAGGAAGTGGGTGGGGAATAATGCCGGTCTTCTCTCCCGGGTAGGAGGGTCATTCTGGGGAGAGCGCATCAAGACTTCAGCCTCTCGCCGCCCGACCCCGTGATCTATCTGGTATTGGAGGATCGCTCTTTCCGTCTTCTTCTCTGGGCAATCTCTGTGTCCAGTGTGGTGTCCGTCTACTTTGCAATAAAAACCGTACTGTTCTTTGGACTGGCACGACTGGGGATTTTCCCGTTTGTCGTGGTCGTCCTAGAAGCAGTATGAACATCTTTGCTTACCATTACAGTTTCCTCTCGTGTGTCCGTATTTCTAGAATTTATAACATCGCCTCGGACGCCTCTCAAATGGTGTAACCTTGGTTTTGGTGACGCAGAAGGTGATGTCTAGATTTTTTAGTGGAGTAGGGCAGTTGAATTTTAGTATTAGGGCTGTGGGAGTCTCTCTCCTTGGTGTGATCTCCGGTGCGACCGTTGCTTTATAAAATGCAGTCTTCGTATTGAACGAGTCCAGTGATGTACTCCTCGACTTCTTCCTTCGGGATATCTTCAACGTAGATCAAGCCTGAACTTGTAGAGAAAGTCGGGTGAGGCACTATTTTGCATGACTTTTCACAGAGTCTGGTTTTGGTGAGAATCGTGTCACTTTGAAGTTTTGTGTCTACTCTGATGGCAAAGCCTTCGTCGCCGCTGGTGGTGACGCTCAGGACTGGGCGGCCAGTGAAAGATCCCAGCTCTTTATGCAGAGTGTATGGACAAATATCCAGTCTGTCGTTTGCGTCGAACGTGATCTTCAGGTGTTCGGAAAAGGTATGACTATTGTTGAACAAGTAGTGTTCATTGGATGGCGTGTATTGCTTCCTCCTTGCAGCCCTTGGAGCTCGGTGGGGGTTTTTGTGGGGTGAAGAGTTGTCGAAGTTGTCGTCGGACGCAGAGGTGGAGGTACTTGCGTAAGTTGCGGGTTCTTTAATTAGTTGGTTCTTTACTAGTTTGTGGATATCGAGAAAAATGGCCTTAACAAGACCCTCGAGTGTCGTTAGACGGTCGTCAATTGTGCTAGGTTCTGCGGCGAAAACTTATGCTTCCTGCTCAAAGAGGCCGGTCGTTTGGCTTAGTAGATTCAATATTTCCTGGACTTTCCTGGTTAACTCGTCGATGTGGTTGTCTCTCCGGTCGTCTTCTGCTGAGGTGACGCTGGTCATCATGGCAACGCTGACGTTCTTGGCCGTTGGAATCTTGGTCTTCGTCACTCTGGAGAGGATGCTGGTCCCTACTAAACGGAATTTCTTTCTACTCCCCATCGGCCCCCTGGTTCGCGCCAGGGGCCAGGGAGTCAACTTTGGAGGCTTCTTGACCGGTTTTACCGAGTTCAAGTTAAATTTAAAGTATCACAAACAATGCAAGCAAACGCGCGATTTAAGGTCCCAGCACAAACTAGGGACCAGCCTGTGATTTCAGTTAATAAACCGTATGTGAAAAACGAGATTTCCAAGATCTTCCAATAGCTTCTATCATCAACAACCATTGAGCTCGGGTTCCTTCTGCTTCGATCAGGCCTTTGAATAGCCATTTAATGCGGCCCATTGACCTATTTGTTACCTGGGGCCACCTGGACCCCAATAACTTCTTGCTTGTCGGGACCTGAGGAAATCTCGACTAGCTTCAATCAAGACCCCATCGAGCGGTCAGGGATGGAAGGCTGGGAAAAAACACGAGCGAGTTAAGGAAACGTTGGAGCTCCATCTGAAACTCGGAGATAACTCGGTTGAAAGATACCTCGCCTATTGAGATTGAAGAAATTTTATGTAATTTCAGCAAGATATTGATAGATAAATAGCAACCACGGGAACAGTGAGCCCGGTAATATTTCATATATTGGTATGACAACTACCTCACTCTCCCTTCAGATCAACAATGCACCCGACAATCGGTGGACCTAAAAATCGTGACAAAGTCAACCCCAATTCAACCCTCAAAAGAGAAAAACTAGTAGAAAATACCAATATTCTTGCACACGAACCGGAGTTCAATCGATTGCAAATTATGGAACCCATATATATCCTAAGCAAAACAACGTCTATTAACAACAAAGCAACTGGATCACAACGCACTCTAAAAATCCATCAACAGCATTATACTCAACCACGTAGGAAAGCTCTAACCTAAATTCGTTATCAACTGGGAAAGCCGTTGGCATTTCCTGAACCTCCGAACACAATAGCAACATCACCACTATCAAAAGCAGTTTTGTTTACTACAACAGTAACCAATCACCATCCAGGCATCGTACTTCTTAATACGCGTCACTTCTGATTAACCTGAAGTAACCAATCACAGTCCACTCATACCGGAACGCTTCTATACATAGATCCCCTTCACCATAACCTGGCATTCCTTGCCTATCCACGGCGAGGTTTGCAATCGGCTTGATAATGTCCAATGTTGGACGAAACGCGCCGCCAAATATTAGGATCAATCTAGAAAAGTTTAATATTGACCAGCTTTTGCATCTTTTTAAACCCGGAACCTAGAATTTTTGTTCGAAACTCGAAGAAACTTAACCAAGTTATTAATTAAAAATACTGCGTCATCTTCAACTAATTTTGCATCATTGAAGGGCTGCTACCCAAGTACACAGATATATATAAATATATTATATGTATAGTAAATATATATGTTAGATATATATTATAAATATTCATATCAAATAAACAATAAATATATATATATACGCACGTAAATATATATATA
>SDVV010017063.1:0-14083 GCA_016164225.1 Gammarus roeselii | reverse complement strand
GAGAGAGAGAGAGAGAGAGAGAGAGAGAGAGAGAGAGAGCAGTGAACAATATTCAAATTTGTTGGGATATTATTCATAATACAGACCATGAACCGATGGGTTTTTGCTTAACCTCTTAATTTCTCACAAACGGCAGCAATTACGATACCTTTTTTCGGTCTTTAAATCATTGTGAGGGTCAGACAAATTATTTTGAGTTTAACCATCGAGGAGTATTATTTCCACTATTAATATCAGTATATCAAATGTTGATTGGAAATTATGTATTTCGGATCTCAATGACAATGGTTATCCCATATTGCAGACTCTTTCATTTGAAACTCTACGAAATAACTCTTAGGAGTCATTGAAATGTACATAATTAATAAATTATAATTGTAATCAGAATTTCGAATATTTCTGGGTAAATTATGTAATTTTTTCGGTGAATTCATCGATGCAATGATGAGTGAACAATTTTGAAGACAAACTAAAAATGCGTGTAAGCAACAGTGATGACAAATACTTCATATTCGGCATTTAACGGCTCCTTATGTCTCTAATCACTACTTCTGATGTGTCCATTGTGTTGGAATCATCATCAAAACATCAAATTCCATTTTTTTCAGTTTTTTTATGTTATATTTTGAGACAATTTGTTTCCCTTTAACATTATCTACTTATGAATGCCTTTCAGCCTCTTCAGGGTCGGTGTTTTTCTACCTTACTCTGTACGTTGTCTTTTGAATCGGCCAGAATGGAAAATCACGATGAAGATTATTATTCAATCTGTACGCTGATATAAATGTATTTTCATTTGCAAAGTATTTCAAATTGATACGTGTAATGTCCTCGAACGATTTTGAAATTCTAGATGTGTGTTATTTCGGCTACCTTTGTGATGAATCCGCCTATTTTAATCACATCCAGACCTCGACGTCTATTTTCGTAACCTAAAGATGGTGCTTGGTCGGTGGGTTTGGTTAGGATGTCGTCACTATGGATCGCGGTGTTATCGGAACAAATGATCTTTGTTTCTAGAAGCAACAAGTCGGAGATGGCATTGCTTCAGCAGAAACCTTTCCGGTCAGCGAGACGAGTGAGGGAGGGCCCTAGATCTGATAGGAGTGGAGCTGAAAGACGTAGCCACACAGACGGGATCTTTGGATGAACTTACGCTGTTCCAGAATAAACATCGGCTCACTGAAAAACAATTTGCTGTCATATTTGACGGACGGGTCACAAGCAAACGATTACCAAATCAACAAATGATTACCAGTTTAATAGGTATAGTCAACCATAAACAGTACACTACCCACGAAAGCTTGAATCAGAACTTTTGTCCTGCTGGATGGCATAGTGGCTAGCGTACTGGGCTCGTATTCCTGCTGTCGCGGGGTTCGAATCCTGTTGAGGACTGAAGTTTTTCCAGTTATGAATTAATGAATAATTGCAATCGGCTTACAAAAACAGTTAGTACTGTGTGAACAAGTTCCGGCAAATGGACAAATATTCATTGGCACGAAGAGCGAATTTTTTTCTCATACGAAATCGTTATCTGTGTGAGTTAATTGAGTCAGAGCGGAAAAGTTATTGATGGGACACAGTGGTAGAATATTCCATTGACAGAAGATAGGCAACGTGTGGTCACGGCAGCTAGCATGTGATAATGTTCTGATGTCAAACTTTTGTTTGTAAAGAACGGACACACAGCTATGTATTACGTCAGAAGGGATGAATAAGACTGTTTTATAAAATACTTCTTGCAGAAGTTGTTAGATGATTTTAAAATTTGGAAAGGATGTCACACGATTTGGATAATTTATATGTATGTTTAGACATACTGCTGTTTCCCCCTTGTTACTAGGGTGACTAAGTTAGGCTGACACACAGGGGGGAGGCACCCAGTCTCCCGCCACAAGACCGTCGTGTCCATGCCGAGGCTCGCACTCGCGTCATGAAGCACCAGAAGCTGACACTGCAGTCGGACACGCTAACCACTCGGCCACGTCGTCAGATGTGGATGATTTCATGGCAACTAATCAAACATGATATGTCCAGTTAAACCTCTGATAAAATAGTACAACGATAAACTATTATTTTGCTACTTATGTAACTGGTTGACCATCAATTCGACCTGTGTGTTAATAATTAGTAGTTTCCTTATGCAAAATACCATGCCATGCGCGATGACGACATTTGTCGTCAACTTTTTAGAAGTGAACCCTTTTGAAATGTGGGCCAATCGTTTGATTATACTAGCACGATTAATATTACGGTTTTTTAAATTGTCGAATAAATTGTAGGATCATCTCCAAAGGGGACAGAGGACTTCCTTTAGCAAGTGTATTCAATGCTATTATTGTAGAAAACAAAGACTAAAGGCCCAAGGATCGACCCTTTCTGTACTCTTATATTAAACGTAGTGGCATATGATGACTGCGTATTGCAACTCATCAGGTATTTCTAAAAGGAAAGGAAGCTGTTATCCAACTGTTGTCAACGAAACTAACTGCATGATGCGGCAATTTCCGTACCATTATCTCATGATTCCTGCAATCGAAGAATATGCTGGGGTCCATCAAGATTGCGCTATCGGACAATCAATAATATTTAAAATAAATTGTAATAAAGCATGCTTTCTATTCCAGAGAGTCTAACGAGACAATGTTCAGTCATCCTGAAAGCTTAATGAGACAAGACTAATGAGATTAATGAGACAATTCTGCAAATATTTCACTGCTGCGTGCCATCAACATGAGTCCATGTCCTTGCGCGCCGAGGCACTGAATTTGACGACGAGTCGACAAATCTAGACCATTGAAACGGTTCTATGTGCACTGGGGTTCCTTTATCTGGTGTATATGATATACCAGCTACTTGATGTTTTTGACTGAAAAACTTTCAAGTAATTTTAGTGGACTGCTTCTCATAACCTCATCCCTTTTTGTAAACGCTCGTATGAGGTGTGGGAGGAGAAGAAAGGGTTCTTCTGAAAACGTGCATTTTGCACATCTATTCACATACAGTAGCTGGCCTTATGGGACCTGTTTTAATATTAGTTAACTCAGCAAATATTTACCATTTTATAAAATTAAATATATCAATAAAACTGATGATTGGGAATACGTACAAAATCATCCATTCGAATGCCTGCCAGAGTATTATATGCGAACGTCTTGTTTATCATAAACGAGATTGCTGGCATATATTTAGTTGTAGTGTACGAGATAATGTATATTGTTAATCATTCCAATAACTCGAATTGTGGTGTTAGCAAACTACCAATGCACCCAATCGTGGCCACGAGAGGGACCTAATTAGATAATTGGCATATCTTAATGCAATTAAATTGCCGGACATGCTGGGATTGTTCGAATCCCTAAACTGGTCTTGCACGAACAACTGAACCAACCGATTGATATACAATCGAACAGATTGTAAGATTTCATCTTGATTTTGGTTGGATGGCTTGCAGTGGATGTATTCAGTCGCCTCATCTGCTAAAATGTCGACACAAATATGATTAAAATATATTTACGATATATTTCACTATACATTTGAAGAACTCTTTCCAATTTAAACCATATTATTCTAACAAATTCTTAAGCGGAGGGTTTTCCGTTTGTTGTCATGCTCTCTCTTTGTTCAGCGAGGTCAGCATGTTGTCCACACGAAGGGGAAACGGTAGGCATATGTTCTTTCTAGCCGAGAAAAGGCGCTTATCGGTTATATTGGTGTTGATTTTTTCTAGTCTTAAAATAGTATTGAAGCGAAAGTTTGTCTCGCGTTAAGGAATTCGATTTGGGTAGAGCGGAACGCGCCGGTTGTGATGCGCAAAGCATTGTTTGCAATGGTCGAGAGAGGGTCGAGAGGAGTTTTGGCTGCTGAACCGTAGAAAACGGCCCCGTAGTCCATGCGCGATCGTATTATTGCTCTGAACAACGTCATTCCGGTATTCATGTCGGCACCGAACTTCAGGGATGTTAGCGATTGGATAAGTCCCGTCGACCTTTCGCATCGAGTCGTCAGGGCTGCAATGTGGGGTCGCCACGTGAGTTTGGGGTCCCACACAAGACCCAGGAATTTTATCGTTTCTCCGTATACTAGAGGGGTGTTGTGCATCGCTAGGGCTGGTTTCCGGTGTAAACCGGGCACAAGGGTAAGGTGCATGCTTCTAGTTTTAGAGAACGATAGTCGGAATCCATTCAGGGAAGCCTAGTTCCCGGGACCAACATGGATGATCTACCCACCACCGGTCAACTTAGACCTGCAAATGTACCCTAGAGCAACTACTCCAACCAACGCGTACCGGCAATAATTCCTAAGACTACTTGAGGAAGAATATTTAGAGCACCGCCATATATACACTGACGGCTCCAAAACCGCGGGCGGAGTGGGAGCCGCCGCTGTGTGCTGGAACATCCCACTCTCAGCCACCCTCCCACAAGAAGCCTCCGTGTTCTTTGCGGAGCTCCACGCACTCGAACTAGCCATCTCTATTGCCAAAACAGATCACTTCCCCTAATACGTCGTATCCTCAGACAGTCTGAGTGTCCTCATCCAGCTTAAAACACTGCACTACGAACATCCCGCTTTACGTAAAATGCAGCACGATCTCTTTGTGATGTCCGATACGGGTCAGGCAATTGAATTCTGCTGGATTCCCGGACACGCGAGAATAACAGAAAACGAGCTTGCGGACTCGCTTGTTAAACTGGCCTCAACTCACCAAGAACCATTTTTCGCAATACATTACCGGGACTGGTTCCCTATTATCAACTCCCATTTAACATCCCGATGGGATGAAATGTGGCAACACAGTGGACAAAAAAGGCTTTCAGTCAAACCCTCAGTCGGAGAATGGGAAACAAAGTTCACCAACAGAAAAGACCAAGTGCTCATCAACCGCGTGTGAACGGGACACATGTGGATAACTCACAAACATCTGATGGATGTCGACTTAGGACCAAACGAGCCACCTTGCCCCTGTTGCCATCAAGTGGCTATCAGCGTGAAACACTACTGATGAATTGCAACGCACTCGCAGCAGCCCGACGAGCGTTTATAAATCCCACGTGCAACCTACAAAGCCTACTCAAGGACCCAACCTATCGTAAAAGCTTATGGCTTCCGGAAAACACACCGGATTATACGAAACTGTCTAAATTACAAACATCTGTGCAAGTGAAGTGGTCTCTCCACCCCATTACGCGCAGAGATAACAATACATTTACGAAGATACGCGTTAATGCTTTACTTTCGTGTACGCGCCAGTACGCGAGCGTGCCACAGTTGCGGTGAGTACTGGCTTCATCTTGACATGAATGGTAATTCTGCACGCAAGGCAGTGCGAATTTACCTGAATCAATGACGGTCGCGCCTACGGGGGAGCTTATTATGAGTCACGTTAAGGCTCTGGTGGAAATGAGTCTCAAATCAAATCAAATCAAATTCTCTTTGTTACTCAGGATACCGCCTAGGCAAATTTACCCATTACCAGTACACATGGGACAATTTTTTATATGTCATTTTGAGATTTATTGCTTTGACAGCGGGTTGCAGCATAGCGGTCACCTGATATCCATTATTTACACACGGCATTTATGTGCTGGCCTTTAACCATTTAAAAGACCGGATAGAATGTCTCACTCGGGGTCAGATAGGCTCAAACCTACAACCTCCAGCTATCAAAGGTAGTCTGTTACGAGGAGAGCCCGATACGCTACTCATTCGGCCACGGTTGTTATGGTGATTTTAGCAGAAATTGATGATGCAACATAGATAATATAATTAACATTGGTCCAGTAGCACGACTGAATTAATAGAACGTATGTTACGCTTGTACACTATCCCACACATGCACCAGTAATATTATAGGTCAAAAAGCATTGTTGACATGTGATATTTTTAGAAAACTCTAAAAATCGCTCAACACGGTACAGTCCTTCTTGCCGCAGGCAGAGCACACCGATCTAGTTCAACACCATAGCACATTACGTTCCTCAGAGGGTTGAAGTATTGCCATCCCTATACTGTAACAATGTCAGAAGCGAGCAATCATTACTCTGTTCTCCTCCTTTCTTATACTTCTCTCCATCATATGGCCAGCATCTCGTATCATGACCCAATCACACGTCAGCAAAGGACATCTACTCGCAGACAACTCACATCCTAGAGCCCTCTTGTCAACCTCAAACTAAAATTAAAACTAAAAATCACCAATTAGTGACTCCTTTCATAACAACACAATCAGCTCCCATGCAATGTCTTTTCAACACCATCGCAGCAATAGCGTCCCCTCAGCGCCTCGTCATTTATTTTCCTACCCTCCTCCTCCACTCTACACTACTCATACAAATTCGTCTAACTATGCTTGCAGCACAGCCCCAATCAACCCCTTTCGCTACCATTCCCTTACTTCTGCCCAAACTCCAACTCTATCTATTCCGCTAATCCCTCCGACATATTACCTTCCTGTATCCATTCTTTCCTCGAACTCCCACTTTCGTCACCTTTCCTTACCCTCAAACTCCAACATTACCTATCTTGTCAACCACTCCCATATATTACCCCCTCCACCCGTTCTTTCCTCTAGCTCCCACCTTCGCTGCCATTCTCTAACCTCAGCCCAAACTCCAACTCTACCTATCCCGTTAATTCTTCTCATAAATTACCCCCCTCCACCCATTCCTTCCTCAAACACAGTTGAGCTATCCTCAGGCATGCTTATCTTCAATCAAGGATCTAAATTTCTTTCCCTTGGTTCTGTTCGGTCTCCCCAGCTCCAACCTACTCTCAACAACAAAGAACAGAACCGAAAGCAAGGATATCCCAAACATGCAAACAATGCCACTCGAGAATTAGCAACCAGATTCGTAGATAACGTAGGTAAGTGTGTTGCCGAAGAGCATATTAACAGTCTAAATGAGGGTGGTGTTGCTGACACAAGAAACAATGAAACGGATGAATGAATGTCAATGCAGGTGACGGAAAACTTGCAACAATTCCCCAGGAACACCAATATCGACATCATTCTCGATGATTTAGAATTTTAAAAATAATAAACACTAGCAGACGAACATTGTTTTATTCACGCCATGAAAGGATCCTAAGTAAAACAAACAGAACTAAACGATGAAAATCTCTTAGAGGTAATAAAAACCAGAGCAATGGAGGAGTCCTTCAATTACATAGACGATTACGAAGCCTTCACTGAGTATAAAACAGATGATAGGTTTCTCTCCGGGATAGAAAAGTATTTTGAAAACAAAGATAACACTAGTCCCCACAATTCTCAGCAACGCACTCAAAATACAAATCCCAATCTTAGATGAAACAAACCAGGACATCGTAACGAAAACTGTAATTAATCCGAACAATCTTAGGAGTGGTGAAGCTGTTCAATACTCATTATTTGTAGTCAAGAAAGTGGACCACTATAGTAGTCTTGAAGCCACATTTTGAACAACAAAATATTGCAGCGAAGCGAAACAAGCATGTGGAAACAAATGTGCAGTGTTTCAATAGGTATTCTCTTTTAAAATACGACAATAATACATCCATATTCGATGAAGAGATGCCTCTGCAATCATCGTAAAGTGACACCAACTGTCCTGTAAACAAAACAAACGTTTAGAGGCACAAACTGTTCAAGCTGGGAGTAGCAACCACCCCTCAGCAACCATGTCTGCAAATACCCATCAGAACCTTAATAATATCGTGATAAGACATATAAACGTTTGATGCTTGGGAACAAAGATGGATTACATCCAAATGATGATGAAGGAGGACTAAATTGACATTCTATGTCTTACTAAAACCTGGCTGGAATCTGACATAACCACTGTCTTTATCGAGATTGACGGCTACAAGGCATATAGAAAAGATAGAGAAAGGAAAGGAGGTGGCACCGTGATTTATGTGCGAGAAGAATATACCTCTTCTCAAGTAGTGCTTAGCGACAGCAATGAAGTTGATGACTTTTGGGTGAATATTCAGACCACCCAAAGCAATTGTACAGTCTTTTCAATACAACGAAGAAAGATTTCGAGAAGCTATCCGCTCAAGAAACACGTTGTACATTTTGGGAGATTTCAATGAAGATCAATTGAAATTGAAATCCAACAATATGGAGCCGATTGTAGACAGACTCGGGCTGCATCAGCTCATAAAAAGTGCAACAAGAATTACACCTGAATCCCTAACTGTATTGGATCTGCTCATAAGTAACAATCCGTCTTCCGTTGTTTCCACAGACGTAGAGCCCAATTCTGTCTCGGATCACCATAAAATAAACTGCACCAATAACATCAAAAAAGAGAATAAACAAGTTTAGAAAATACCTGTCTTGCAAAAAATAAATTACACCGCGGTTAATATCAGCGCACAACTAGTGGCAAACGGCGAGATGATAAAGCCGAGACATAGCACAAATAACGTCACTTTGCAAGCCCAATTACTCACAGACTATCTTCTCACATGTCTGAACGCTGGGGCGCCAACGGAAACTGAAACGATGAAAAGCATGCAGGTTAAATGGATTGCAGAAAAACTGCGAAACGAAATTGCGCTTAACGAATATCTCAAACGCAGAGTGAAACGAAGCATCACTTGGTTACAATTATTTCAAATTCAAAATAGAAGAGTCAAACGAGAAGTCAGTAGAGCAAATTTTAAATACCATCATGAGGAACTAAAACAGTACAAAAACAATCAAAAAGGAACGTGGAATGTACTGAAAAGAATTGCTCCCTCCAAAAAAAGATCAGCTCGGTTACTTATCCGTATACTCAAGCAACTTCAGGGGAGTTTACCAACTACTCCGCGGGAGTTGGGAAGCAGGTTTTTGAAGAGGTAACCCAGGAAGCTAATCAAGGATTGCAGAGCGACGCAACAGATACATGGAGTCCAAAAGCTTTCGATGGAGAGAGCGGCCATGAAACAAACATGAAATGGAAATCAAAGCAAGTATCGCAACACGAATGAAAAACGAGCTGTATTTGACTTGAGGAACACAAATTCTACAGGAATAGATGGTTTAGCACTACAGAATCTGAAAGACAACCTTGCCTTATATCAGCACCCTTTATTAACACCTCCATAGCAAGTGAAACTTATCCAGAGATCTGAAAGCATGCAATCATAAAAGCAATTCATAAATCTGGGGACAAGAATGAACCATTCAACTTTAGACCGATCAGTCTTCTTCTGCCTGTCCGGTCCAAGATTCTAGAAGAGGTAATATCTATCCAAGTGATTGATTACCTCGAATCAAACAAGCTGTTCAATGACTGCCAGTATGCTTATCGGCAAAAATTGTCAACAGAAGACGCAATTATGAGCATCACTAAAGATCTGTACAACAACTTTGATAGGGGGCAGATATTTCTACTGGTATTGCTATACTTATCTAAAGCATTCAACAGTGTGGGCTATACAATTCTTTTTGGCAAGCTCTGCAACATTTAAATAGACCCTAATTATTTCGAAAGTTATCTGATGAATCGGCAACAATCAGTTCAACTCGATAACGCAACTATGTCAAATTCGGCCACAGTTGACTTTGTGGTCCCTCAAGGTTCGATACTTGGCCCTTTGTTGTTCCTGTTTATTGTAGATGGCATCGACTGTACATTACAAAAAAAATCAAGCAAAAATGGTAATGTATACCGATGATGCTCAAATTTTGCTTTCCCGAAGCCGTCGGATTGATTGCACTGACAGCCGTAACTAATCTGAAATCTTCGTATGATAAAAATGAACTCAAGCTCAACTCTGAAAAAACAAAATGCATCTTGTTCGGCTCGAACTCGAAAAGGAAAGCAGTTCCCATGAATTTCCCTATCAGGATAGGTAAAATCTGACATTCATGTTCAAGATAATGTTATAATTCTGGGAGTATTGTTTGATCCCGATCTTTCCTTCAAACACCACGTAACTACTCTGTGTTCCAAGCTGAATGGAACACTTTTGTTCCCATACTCCGCAGAAAAAAATTGCATTTCAAATGAAGATTACTGATTGTCCACGCTTTAGTATTTTCTCATATTAACTTCTGTCTTTTAATTTGGGGGAAATGCACCAAAACTCAAAGAGAGAGTACAACGTTGAATAAACTTTGCAGCAAGAAAAACCTGCGATGGTAAGAACAGAAAACAAGACCACGTAAGTCCTTCCCTCGAAAAATTACAGTGGCTCAATATCGACAAGAAACTGGCACACCATGAGTCGATTATAATTCATAAAAATCTTCTAGGAAAACATTCACCCGGCAGCCAAAGGCACATATATTCTCGAGGTGAAAAGAACAATCGATTCACAAAAAATTATGAGACTCTGCACGTTGAACACAGGAAAACAGAAACTGCCTGTCGAGCTTTTTCGGTAACTGGACCAAAATATTGGAACAACCTCACAACAAGCCTCAAAAATCTTGAATCCAACAAGTCCTTCAAGAATAGGCTCAATGTTCATCTGTTGACCGATCAATGAAAACGGTAACTTTGCCAACAAACACAAGCTAAATGCATAATACCTGTAACCAGAAAATGAATTTCTGTTCTTGAGCGACCACCACCACCACCATAACTCTCAACATTGAGACACCATCTAATCGTTTTTACTTAGACGATACATAAGTTGTCTATGTTGCTGCCGATCACAATTGTCTTTGCCAATTACCATAAATGTTAACTAGCGTTTTGTAAATTTCTATGTTATAAATGTTCCAGTCGTTTTACGTAGTATAAATAAAATACGAACTCAGTTTTTTCGAGTAATGATAGGCAGCTTCTAACTTGACAAAGGTTAACTCGATTTTAGTAAAATTCATTGAATTATTTCTAACAATTACCGTACCATTTTTGATACAATCATTGCCTCATAAGCTAACATTTTGCTTTATCTTCTATAACAGAAGTATATTCATCCAACTTGTGTACTCCAGCATTGTATTATTTCTGATTGTCAATCATATAATCCTTTCCTAGCGGTCTTCAAGTGTGTATATTGTATATTCGGTTGTTTGGTATGTATTTTATCTATACCATTTTTTGTATAACTTATGTCGCCTATTCACCCCTTCATTATTAGTACAATGGTTTAGACCCATCATTACAATATGTTAGTGCTTTTCGATTTCCCAACTCTATATTGTATTCATATTTTCTGTATATTTCATGTTGTCCATCCACATCTTTGAAATCGTACAATAATGTAGACTACACATTACAATATGTTAGCGCAATTAGATGCCTCAACCCTTGTTCTCGGGACTCAAACCACATGCATGTGTGATTTGCCACCACATGTACTTGTTATTTTCCACACTCATGAAATTCGTTATTTATTCACCCCAAGTATTTCTTATTTATCAACCCCGCGTGTCACTGGTTTTCCCAACGCTGTGTAGTCGGAATTGTTATGTCAAAATATAAATTTTCTGTATATGCACAGATGATACTATCGTAAATGATATTTCTCTCCATGTAATCCGAACCGGCCGCCCCTAGATATGAGTGTGACGAATTCAAATTGAACTTTCGAGGAACGATAGGTAGCTCCCAGCTTTGACAGAGGCCAACTCGACGAGGATATAAGTTATCGAATCATGTCTACCATTCACCGTACCATTTTTGAAGATACAATCATTGTCACATAATATATAGGTAAGTGTGAGCACATATGGATGTGTATTATAAAAATTGTCATCCATACATTTAGGAAGGTGTGTGCACATCTGAATATGTATTATACTGATTGTCATAAATATATGTAGGTAGGTGTAAGCACATATGAATGTGATTTATACTGGTTGTTATCCATTTATGTTGGTAGGTGTGTGCACATATGAATGTGTATTTGTATGTGTGCAGGTATGATGGTATATTGTGAATCCCATTCAGTTCCATAAAGGCGAGCCAGCAGCACACTAGAGATGAACTGCGATGTATTCATTTTGGACTTATCAATCCCATGCCCATGTGTTTTTTATAAGATTTTCAATAACATACGTATATTGTGAATCATGTTTTGCAACATGAAGTAGCTACGAACCGGCCACCTACAGGAGATGTGCTGTCACAAATTCACTTCATCTCTCGTTTCTCTAATTCAAATAGCGCATATGAAAACTAAATTTGATGTATTATACATAAGCATTGAAAACCCATTGCTAGACGATGGATCATAAAAGGCTGTATGCTGGTGCAACCGTCCAGTGGCTTAGGCATTCGCAAGGCGCAGGATATCGCCCTGCCCAGCTTCATCTCATCTCAGCACTCTGTCGGTCCCTTAGTCGAAGCCCTTCTGTCAAACGTTAACGTTTTGGCGAGGACTAACAAACTTCTGGAAACAGTGCTGTCGTGGAAATCTGGGCATGGTGATAAAACGATCGCACCAGAGGGGGACTGCTGCACTATCCAGAAGTCATGATACAGGGAAGGAGTTAGGGTAACTTTGCACGGTCTGTTACTTGAGGCACAAGATTCCAAAACTAAGGCTCGTCTCCTGGCTGCTTCTTGTCACGATAGCGGTTATTAGCTGGAAGTAATTCCAGCCGCCCTTCTGGGTACTTTATTGGACCCTGACTCGCTTCGGATTGCTCTTGCGCTCTGAGTGGGTGCGCTGGTGTGTTATCCGCTGCTCTGCCGCTGCGGTCCGCGTATGGATGAGTCCGGCACTCACGCGCTCTTGTGCCTTTACAGTGGAGGTCGTCATCCTAGACATTTGGCTCTGAATGACATAATTGAACGAGGGCTACTCAAAGTTAGCCTTGGTACGATCCGCGAGCACGGCATCGATCGAGTCGATGGTAAGCGACCTGACGGAGTTAGTCTTTCGCTTTTCAGAGGAAAACCCCTTTCTTGGGATTGCACCGGCGCGGACACCTTCGCGACGAGTCACTTGTGTGGCACTTCTTTAAAGGATGGCAGGGCTGCCAACGGTGCAGAGAACAAAAAAAAGGGATCAATCTCTTCGTGACCGCCATCTTTTCGATCCCATGGCAATCGAAACAACCGGCGTTATCGGCAAAATCAGCAGCCTCCTAATCCACGACATTGACCGACGGTTATCTGTCGCCTCTGGAACCCTTGCGAAACTTTCTGGCTGAAGCAGAGGCTGGGACTGGCTGTGCAACGTGGCAACGTTTTGAGTATACAATTAGCTTGTAAGCCTATCAATTCAGGGAGTTATAGATTGAATCTTTGTTAAGGTAGAGGGGTAAGCCGTTACTCCAGCAGGGCTGGGGGCGGGAGTAGTATGGTTGGATGCCGCAACTTCTGGCAAATTTTGGGGGCATGGGTCTCCCTACTATTTGGGGGCCACTGTCCAGCTGTCCGCATCCGGTTGCGGTATGTCCAACAATTCAAGTAGACCAATAGTAGTAAGCGGTACGCAACAGCTGCAGTCAGTGCTCCCCTAAGTTAGTCCTGACAACACTGTGAGTCATTATTCAGGGACGAATCTTTATTAATCCTTCTGACATAAATACATAATTAGCGGAGCTGTGAAAAGTTGCAAATATCATTTACCCAATTTAAAATCTAATTCATAGCATAAATCAACGTTTCATGTACTAATTCAAATAGTATTGTAGAAATGTGAATGGATTCACTAGAAAATCAATCTTCTAATTTCCTATAGAACATGTGAATTATAAGATATTGAATGACATATCAGTGAAATTTTATTTGGAATTCATGATCAAGTAACGGCTAATACAGTTCTATCACGCCAATGTTTCTACGTCTTCCGTACGTAAAATTAATATGCATATTACCATATTCCGAGAAATATTACCATCTGATATTAATAACTTGACATGCTGGAATTAGATGCATTAGCCTTACGACTGTTAATAATTAGTTTTATTTTAAAAACTTTTCAGATTCCTATATTCTGAACAGATTTTATTCCCGACACCGTTATTGCAGGCCTTATACTGATTCTTTTTCATTTCATGACTGATCGCCCCCAGTCGTGAGTCCGACCCTGACAAATGATAATAGTTGAAAACTGCCAGCTTTGAGTAAGTCTTCGAAGGCGGAGTAGGGACTTTAAATATATAAATACAAATCTCTCTCTATCCCTTTCTCTCATA
>SDVV010017062.1:0-14083 GCA_016164225.1 Gammarus roeselii | reverse complement strand
GTCTTACGTTTTTTTTCACATGACATTTCATTGAAATCATACATATGTCGAGTGTTGAAGAAAAATTGTATTTATACAGCAATTAAAATGTTGAGTTATCCAATTGCAGTTTTCTGAAGGCAAGCCTAAAAATGAACTAATGAGCTGAGAACAAATCGAACCTTAATAATAACAGCCCAGGCATCATACCATCAAAGTATCGAAATTGACGTCACCATGTTTAGGGACAGAAATTCCTTTATGGCTAGCATGGTATGTTGTGAACAGTGATGGTCGACAGTGTATGAAAAAGTTCACGTGAATTTTAAAACAGAAGAGCATAAATAAGGAAAAGATCAACATGCTCATTGACTTTGACTCAACAACCTGATCTAGAAGGCTGGTTCGCTCGTTGCTTCTTGGCCGTTGACCACCGAGGCTTAATGTATTTTAGCACGCATCTTTATGCCAGTATAATTTCTCAAATTTTGACATTGAATAGATTATGAACGAAGTTTATAAATATTACGGTTCATGTTTGATGGTTAAGATGCATGACTGATTGATATTTTTTTTATAAACTGTCGAAATACTTCCCCATTGAATTATCACGTAGTAAAAATTGTCAAAAGCAAGCATAAGCGGCCAAAACTGAACTAAGATTGTCAACAAGATTCCTACGATAGTCGAAAACGTATAGAAAATATAATTTAAGAGTGAAAAATAGTGGAATTGTTATGAAATTATCGAATGTAATTGGGAGGCTATTCAATAATAAATGAAAAGGGTGTTAGGAAAACTGAAGATGTATTTAAACGCAACTTTTAGAGTGGGAGGACACTGACTAATTTTAATGTATAAAGCTAACCATAAGGGTAGCATTTCAATCAGTATATACGACGGTGTGGGCTGTAGGGGTTAACTGTTTGTTGGAAAATTGTGACTGCTGTCCACGATCCCACAGTCGTCGTAATTTCGCTCCGAAATATCAAGCGCTCTTTTACGACAGCCTAATATGCCCGCTGTCTGTACCAGGAGAGCGGCATATCTCTGCCGATTTCTTACAATTGCTAAACCTCTCTGTAAGATGCTTGATATTTTCTCGAATATCTTTGCTTAGGCGATCCTGATCACGCATTGCAAACGCGTGCCCATTGCACCAACAGCTGGAAAAATACTTCTGTCTGATACCCCGCAATGACCTAATTCTCCCTAGTTCGGTCTTTTTGTATGAGGTGACTTTCATCTGTCAGTGTTTCGTGGCTAAAGATCAGAGTCACCAATAATTATCAACTGATTCTGTTCACGCTGTTCGTTTGTTCGAATTTGACTTGGTCTAATCAGAATTCGCGCATGAAGTCAATGCTTCACAAGCCACCCGTTGTCGACTTGTTCAGCAATAAGAAGAATCAGTCGTATACGTCTACGAGCTTCTCCCACACAAGTAGTTTTTCTAGACCTTGAACCACTTTCTTGCGCATTCATCCCATTTTGTCCACTACGAGATTTGAGTGCAATGCTGATTAAAGGTGGGACGATTTTACCAGAAAGTGTTTGCAAACGGGCGCTGGTACGGGCAAATATTGCGCGCTTGATATTACTACTGAAATACTCATATGACAAAAAAAAACGATATTAACAGTGTGTGGAACAGTTTGATTAGTTGTAATTAGGATCGGAAGTGTTTAGAGCAGAGGTTCCACCCGGACTGTTTTTGCTCAGCATTTCACCATCGGATAATTTACCAGCATTATTTCGAGTGTCGAAACCACGATGGTCACTTTGAATCAAAATGCATATTTTGGATTGATTTCAACTACAAATGAAATGCGGTAGAAAGTAATTAGAACCGACAACACGGTCGATCACATATGCTTCTGTGTAGTTAAGACGCTGATCAAAAGCTAAACAAATCTGTACCTGGTGTCCTTCATCGAGCAGCGGCTGGTCGCCCCGTCGATGCAACACACCTCATTCCCTCGTCACATCAGATTAGGTGTTTCTACAGCAAGAAGCACTTGCGATGCCCTTATATTAGAACAATAACAGTTGTGAAGGGTTACAAGTGCAATCAGTATTTGAGATTGTAAATGCGGTCGGTGGTTCGGATTCGACTTAATCTCATCAGAATCCACGCATGAAGCCAATTTTTTGTAAAACCAGATCTTTTGCCCCATCCTGATACTCATGTGCGTCTTTCTGATGGTTACTCTTGTGGGCCATCTTAATAGAAATTTTTGTGCGCTATTCAAATAAGGGCTTTCCCGATAGTTACTTTTGGGCGCCATCTTGATAGTTACTTTATGCCTCTTCCTGATCGTTACTCTTTTGCTCCAACCTGATAGTTCTGTTCACAGAGAGTGTGATCGAAATTAATCTCATAATGTTATCATTACATTCAGAGTAAAAACAGATCTCGTTCCTATTAGATTGAAGTCAGGGCCAATTATTTTTTAGTGCCATTATCTATCAGTGCTCTTTGTTTTCTGTGCTGGTAATGTTCAATGCTACATCAGCGTTTTGTATTGTTAGGAAGCAGATCGAATAAACTCATCGACAAACATTTATGACAGACACAATCGGTCGTTCGCAATCTGAGTGCTAAAAAAGGAAGACCTTTCTCAAGATTTTTCGCCAACAAATAAACTTTTTTAGATTAAAAAATAATTGACACATGATGGAAGAATCCTTATATTATTTACCGCTACTTGTTCACACAAACTTCGGCCTCCCTTTAGTCCTACGCAAACTCACTACCGCTACAATTCGTGTGTCCACCAATATCAAATCATACCCCTTCTCTTCATTCTGCTTCCAAACCTCCATATGATGAACGAATCGACTCTGTCTTCCTTCTTCCTTACTGTCACGTTCGGATCCCGTTCGAATTCGTCATCTCTTTGAAACGATTTATCATAGCCCAACAAAAAATTAAACGACTCTCTCCTGGTTTCCATGCTCAACTTCCTACAGCTCATTACGATCGTTATAAAACGCAGCATTTCCAATCACTAGAGATTTTATTTCTATTACCAACTGTCCAGTCTTCTGCAGATGAACACCCATGTAAGGAAATCACGTAACGGCCTGCAATAAATCTTCTTTTAAGCTATTCACCAATGGGTTGGACATCCCATCCCTCGACACAAAGATGAGTCGTGAGGGGCTAGTATCAATATCGAAGAAATTATAGGGGAAACTTAGTATTCGATGTAACAGTTTTGAAGGCGTTAAGTAGGTGACCTTCTCAATTAATTAGTTTGATTCAACTATCAACCAACGTTTCACTTGCGATATCCATCTTATTTTCAATTTATAACAATTGTTTTTTCAATAAAACATACTAGTTCACATTCAAACATTATTAAAATTACTTACTTACGTACAAGTGTTAGCGGGTAATTCATACTGGATTCATCGACAGTGTATTGAAAACTCTCCTTCATTCTTCACGCTGATAACCCCTGCACGACTCGCGGTAATCGGCCCGGACACGCTTGGGCACGATGAGCACGTATTCGATTAGACGAGGCTCAATCCTGGCTCATGGCTCGAGCCTGGCTCATGGCTCGGTCCTGGCTCATGGTTCGGTCCTGGCTCATGGCCCGAGCCTGGCTCATGGCTCGAGCCTGGCTAACGACAATGTTCGTTATCCGCTCAATTAGGAGAATATCCGAAGGTCAAAGGCAAGGAAAGTAACATCGTCAGTAAAATTTCAGGATACGAATTCTTTGTTTCATTTAGGAAAGTCGAACAATTTTGAATATCATTACATGAACCCTAGATATATAAAACGCCGATGAAACTGTTATAGCAAGAATAAATCTTATTTGTCATAGAATTTAGTACGATTCGATTGTTGGATATTTGATTGCTTGTACGTTTGTCATTTAGAATAAATGAATCTTTTCATGCACGGTATATTATGAACAATAAGTCAAATCCGCAAGAACTACATTCAGAGGGTAGAGCATTAATACTTCATATTGACTTGTATTTATTAAAAAGCTCCTGCTGCTGGGCCATATTTCAACACAACATCCACCCCTCGAAGACTAAGAGCCAATCCACCATCAGCCCCACTTGGCTGAGAGATTACACAGGGTCGCCAACCGATTTCGGCTCTGCCCATCCAACTGATCTAAAAACGCATTAAAATGGTTCTAAATTTCTGGTTAACTATAAAAAAGATTCATAATGTAATTTGAATGGATGACTATATATTTTATCAATAAAGGCTTTCGACGATGCCCTCAAAGTGAACCGAAAAATATAATATATAGCAAAGCGTCAAAATACTGGCTTAACTTGGCTGAAAGAATTCGATGGTTCACCATTTGTGCAACTGACTTTTGGATTAACTTGAATTCCATAGTGAAAATATAGGGTTGAAAACAATTATACTAGTATTTGTAAAGTCGCTAGCACAACCACCTACATCGACCGCGCTCCAATTCTAAGTCGATCCGCCAAACTTGCACCACAAATATCAAATTCCTAATTTCAATACGGAACCATTGAACGCATGGGAAGCAAGAATTGTGGTCCCCACGGACTGCCCATCTCGCAGCCACCATGACTAACATTCTCCTGACTGGTGCGTTCAGCAAATGTAATGGAAAAAAATAATTTCATTTAAGTTTTTATTTTAATTTCAATTTTATATCCTATCTTCAACGAAATAGATCTTACCCTAGGGTAAGATAATGCAATGCCAATCTCCCAGAATGCGTGCCAACGCTTGAGAAGACGTACCTGAGTTCACATCTTCTCTATGCAAAGCTGCCTCCGTAGAACCGCCGTACATGCTGCTGCGCCGCCATAGGTGTTACTCCCTGCGAACCATCGCCGCGAAGAGCACAAGTTTAACCTTTAAACATCCATTGGCCGCTCATCCGTTCCTCCTAATTAAAGGCCGGACTGGTGCAGATTTTAACATTTCTTTCCCCAGCATCGGGGTCCTTCCGTTTCCCCTGCACCAGGTTCACTCCCGGTCCAATATAGTGTGAAAGTCCACACCTGAATCTTCACCTCAAAATGTAACGAGTATGAGGCGGAGGCCACCAGCCTCGGAAGTTCCTTCAATCCAGCACCGCCTCCTGAAACTTCTACGTCACATGCCTCTCAGCGTCGGCCACGTACATCAGTGCTGCCTCTTCCGACGATTGACTCCTGATGAATGTTTTCTTCCTCCGTCGCCCCAACTTGAGCGCCCTCTGCTGATCAACTCTAAAAAAGTTTTCTGGGCAGCATCACTCAGAACAGCAGAACGTCCAGAACAATGTCATCACAACGCCAGCACACGCAACTGGAAAAATCCACAACGTTGACCAACGCAACAACAGCCTCAGAGGAACGACTAGCCATGGCAACCGCCACTCTAAATCCGAAGATAAATTTTGTTTTAAATAATGCTAAACAAATATATACAAGAAAACCAACTTATCAACAAACTATAAAACCGGAAAAAATATTCTGTACGTATCAACACTTATTGTAATGGTTTTCGTTTCAGCAGCAAATGAATTAATCATTATTATTGATGATACAAAGCAAAAGGAGCATTTGTCCAATTGCCAGGTGTTGCCTGCTTGACTCGGAATTAGAGAACCGTGCTATCTGTGAACCCTTCATACAAATTAATGAATGTACCCAATACATTCCTGATTGTGTCATCCACTATTTCGTTACCCTCTAATGGCTGGCAGCTGAGTTGAAGAATTAAAGAGTGGCATCCGCAACAAAAAGTTTAGTTTTCATGGTTTACTTTAACATTTCCAAAGAATAATGGTGATATGTTTTGCTATTAATGAAGATATTTTAGTGTTCCAACGGTTCAACTCCTGATGCTCCTGGGAAATCATAATTCACGTGTTGAATAACATTTCTAACAACCTAATTCGATGCTGTTGAAAAGTCAATATGTGATGAATTTGAGAACACACCTCTGTATACTCATTCGTGGATTATCAAAGCCTCAAAATTCGTAACGTCTCAGGAGTTGGATTTGTTTCCAATCCCCGTACCGACGTCCAGTCATGGTTTGACCTCCTTTGAGATCAGCATTTACTGCACAAATCTCGATTACTGATTTGCGTGCCAATAAAGTCGCGGAATGGCTTTAAAACCCTCGACAAAGTGCGTGAGGGATGAAATGATTTGTTTGGAGTGTGCACTTTGAACTGAAATTATTAAATTTTGAAAAATATATTATTCATGAACAAAGATTTGTTGCGATCGCTTTAAAATAACGAATAAGTCACGTTGAACATGGGAAACATGTTTTAATAAATTCGATACCAGCTCATCATTAAAATTTTATTATACACTTCTGATGCAGTGTCGATAACGACTATTATCATTATTCGTATAATTTTTCTATACATTGGAAGTTTCCATCTGCATGGTATCATCAATGCTTGGTTTCTAAAAGTTGCTTGTTATCAGCAATCATAAACATGAGATTTATAAATATGGCGATAAGCAAGTCTCACCGGTTTTTATCAGGGATGCAGATCACCACGTACCAGGAGCTCATAATTAAGGGAAACTTGAATTAGTTGCCTCCTCATTGAGCAACTGTGCCGACGGCCATCTCGACTCTGACTCTATCACTGGAATCTTGCACAGTGTGACTTTCTAACGAAACTGTATAAGTCGTTTTATGAATGACTCCCCTAATATACTACAGGAGTCGTTCTCCGAGTGACTCACAGTCCTATAGAAGTTAATTTCTGAGTGACTCTTCTACTATACTATGGATCCCTTCTGTGAGAGACTGTCCTGCCATACTATAGCAGTCGTTCTTCGAGGGACTTTTCTACTATACTATGGATCCCTTCTGCGAGAGACTGTTCTGCTATACTATAGCAGTCGTTCATCGATACTCTTCTACTATGCTTTGGACCTCTTCTGCGAGAGACTGTCCTGCCATACTATAGCAGTCGTTCTCCGAGTGATTCTTCTACTAAACTTTGGACCTCTTCTGCGAGAGACTGTCCTGCCATACTATAGCAGTCGTTCTCCGAGTGATTCTTCTACTAAACTTTGGACCTCTTCTGCGAGAGACTGTCCTGCCATACTATAGCAGTCGTTCTCCGAGTGATTCTTCTACTAAACTTTGGACCTCTTCTGCGAGAGACTGTCCTGCCATACTATAGCAGTCGTTCTCCGAGTGATTCTTCTACTAAACTTTGGACCTCTTCTGCGAGAGACTGTCCTGCCATACTATAGCAGTCGTTCTCCGAGTGATTCTTCTACTAAACTTTGGACCTCTTCTGCGAGAGACTGTCCTGCCATACTATAGCAGTCGTTCTCCGAGTGATTCTTCTACTAAACTTTGGACCTCTTCTGCGAGAGACTGTCCTGCCATACTATAGCAGTCGTTCTCCGAGTGATTCTTTAACTACACTGTAAGAGTCGTTCTCCGAGTGACTCTCCTACTACACTGTATGAGTTGTTCTCCGAGTGACTCTCCTACTACACTGTAAGAGTCGTTCTCCGAGTGACTCTCCTACTACACTGTAAGAGTCGTTCTCCGAGTGACTCTTCTACTACACTGTAAGAGTCGTTCTCCGAGTGACTCTCCTACTACACTGAGAGTCCTTCTCCGAGTGACTCTCCTACTACGCTATAAGAGTCGTTTTCCGAGTGACTCTCCTACTACACTCTAAGAGTCGTTCTCCGAGGGACTTTCCTACTACATTGTTAGAGTGTCGTTCTCAGAGTGACTCTCTAACTATTCTATAGGAGTTGTTCTCCGTGACACTTTCTCAAATATCAGTGTCAGAGCACCGACAAATAAAATGATCTTCAGGTTGTAGTACAGGGTTTTGTAGCGTGTATATTTTTCGTTAAAATAATTTCTTCAAAATTCAAGCAGCGACTAAGGTGACCGTTAATATTCCACCCCGCATCACCCTGCTCAACACTGCTGTTGTCTGTTTGGTCCTGTTCACTGTCTTAGCAAATACAATACACTATACCAGAACAAGCAGGCTTTTGCAAAGCCATTTATTCTGAACTCACCAGTCGATTTGAATATAATTTTTAAATGGCAGCTATGTAAATGGAGATAATTTTATATAGTTGTGTAGGGTTTATCATCTTGTTTTTTTTATAGATCCTAATTTTAGTGATGATTTAGGTTTGTTTTGATTATTTGTGTTGAGGCTAATTGTAGTTTTTACGTGTTCCTGCAGTGTTAAAGTTCGAAACATAGGAAGAGTTTCACGTGTAGCCAGTCAGACGCACTCGTAGCCAGTGAGACGCACTAGTAGCCAGTCAGACGCACTAGTAGCCAGTCAGATGCACTAGTAGCCAGTCACACGCACTCGTAGCCAGTCAGACGCACTAGTAGCAAGTCAGACGTACTAGTAGCCAGTCAGACGCACTAGTAGCCAGTCAGACGCACTAGTAGCCAGTCAGATGCACTAGTAGCCAGTCACACGCACTCGTAGCCAGTCAGACGCACTAGTAGCCAATCAGACGCACTAGTAGCCAGTGAGATGCACTAGTAGCCAGTCACACGCACTCGTAGCCAGTCAAACGTACTAGTAGCAAGTTAGACGCACTAATAGCCAGTCAGACGCACTAGTAGCCAGTCAGATACACTAGTAGCCAGTCACAAACACTCGTAGCCAGTCAGACGCACTAGTAGCCAGTCAGATGCACTAGTAGCCAGTCAGACGCACTCGTAGCCAGTCAGACGCAATAGTAGCCAGTCAGACGCACTAGCAGCCAGTCAGACGCACTAGTAGCCAGTCAGATGCACTAGTAGCCAGTCAGACGCACTAGCAGCCAGTCAGACGCACTAGCAGCCAGTCAGACGCACTAGCAGCCAGTCAGACGCACTAGCAGCCAGTCAGACGCACTAGCAGCCAGTCAGACGCACTACCATGAAGAAGGATGCTCGTTCCACCAATGAACGTGTTGTTCATGTCCCTGTAGTCAGTGTCGTTTCATCACTCCATTTGTTCCATCTGGTTCCACCATGCTCATGAATTACTGGTGAGTCGTGTTGAAGATTCCTACCATCCTATATCAAAAGTAAATGTGCAAAAAATAATATTGTTAAATTTGATGTGTTATCAGATAATTTTTAATACATATAATTGGAAACTGAATTGATTCTCTACTATTGCACAGCAATTTGTATATGACTGAACTCAAATCAAGACAATCAATGTTACATGAATAGGTTAAACGTTATCCGTCGTTGAATAAATTATATGCATTGTTGATGTTCGTCAAATTCCATTTGAATATTTTTTCCAGTGCTTCTGTCCATAGCTATTGATGGATATCCTTCCATCCCAAGTGTTGTCTGATATCCTTCACATGCACACTTGATCAGTAGGCCATAAGTGGTGCGGAACTTACTCCGGAGTAGAATTACAATGGAGTGAAGTCAGCACTGAACACACTCACGGTAACGGCATCTTATTGATAGACAGGCAACATTGATAGAGCGTTCCATTTCGTTTCGCACCCATTTGAAAAAAAATACGATAGTAGAAATGACAATATATGTTACTAGATATATCAACCCAGTGTTCATCTCTCAGAGGGCGTTTCAACTCGGATTACTCTACGCTTGCTGGACTTGGTGTATTCATTGGTTTTTGATATTATGTTCTAGAGCCGTGTGATATCTTCGAGGCTCAAGTCAATTGCTTTCCGTGATCTTTAAATGACCATCGTTTTATAAAGCGCTGCATTTCGTCGCCAAGGGTAACGAAATCACATCAACGTCACAGCACAAGTAGCCTGATGATGGTGTGAACATAGTGCTAGGAGGTGATCTTTGAAACCAAGATGCCCTGTGTAGTGGCCCACAAATGACGGATGTGAATGAGTGTCTTTATCTTCAGCTTTCCCCAGGCAGGCAAGGAGAAGAACGGGGTTAGTTGAAGGTGGACCGAATGAATAGGCACCAATGGACGTGGCATATTTACCTATGCTTTTGGAGGAGAGGAATTATACAAGGTCAACATAGATTTTGGAACGAAATTTTGAGAAGAGACCTTTACGAATAATAAACAAATGAACTTATCGGCAAAAAAAAACATGAGAATATATCATCTATTATGTCCAATAATTAGAATAGTTTGTAGACAACATATTTGAGGTGATTGATTTCTTTATATGCATTTCTTTACCTATGGTATCCATGTTTGTGGCGTTTACTCATCCTATGGGCAAATGTGGATAATAACTACTACTATTACTGCAGTCTTCAGGCGGTTGTAAACATGTCGAGGGCGTTGTGGGTTTGTAGGACAAACGCAAGGACTTCGATGAACGTGTTCCTATTACATTGGGAAAAATGTACATAACAATAGGATCTAATTAACCCTTATTTGTGTGCTATGAATCGTTCTCTGTCAGATGGCATACGACACATGATTTACGACGAATATCTGAATAACACATGCGCTGCCATGCACTTTGACGTCACCAAAACACATGTTTCAGGTGTGAGTCACAACACATGTTTCAGGTGGGGGTCAAAACACATGTTTCAGGTGTGGGTCGAAAACACATGTTTCAGGTGTGGGTCAAAACACATGTTTCAGGTGTGGGTCAAAACACATGTTTCAGGTGTGGGTCAAAACACATGTTTCAGGTGTGGGTCAAAACACATGTTTCTGGTGTGGGTCAAAACACATGTTTCAGGTGTGGGTCAAAACACATGTTTCAGGTGTGGGAGCACAACACATGTTTCAGGTGTGGGAGCACAACACATGTTTCAGGTGTGGGGTCAAAACACGTGTTTCAGGTATGGGTCACAACACATGTTTCAGGTGTGGGAGCACAACACATGTTTCAGGCGTGGGAGCACAACACATGTTTCAGGTGTGAGTCAAAACACATGTTTCAGGTGTGGGTCAAAACACATGTTTCAGGTGTAGGTCAAAACACATGTTTCAGGTGTGGGTCAAAACACATGTTTCAGGTGAGGGTCAAAACACATGTTTCAGGTGTGGGTCAAAACACATGTTTCAGGTGTGGGTCAAAACACATGTTTCAGGTGTGGGTCAAAACACATGTTTCAGGTGTGGGTCAAAACACATGTTTCAGGTGTGGGAGCACAACAAGCTAAGATCAATTTGAGGATTTAGACGAGTTAAGCAGTAATTGTATAACTAGATGGAGAACGGGAATTAATTTAAGATAGTTTTGAAACAATTAAATGAAACATTGAATTTGCTTTTGACCAAGTGAACACAAATTTAAAACACAATGTCACGTCCGATAAAAATTGCAATAGATTGAATTACTATTTGAACTTCCTTCAAGAAATACACTTCGTCCTCGACGTACAACAACAACTCGTGCAATGAGGCAACGTTGCTAACTCTACAGAGCAACTCGTGCAATGAGGCAACGCTGCCAACTCTACAGAGCAACTCGTTCAATGAGGCAACTTTGCCAACTCTACAGAGCAAAATACGCCGAATTTCGGCATGCGGTGTAGTCAAAAATGAGTGGTCTGGATCCAACATTATCAAAAAACTCCAGGGTCGTCCAAAGCATGGCTCTATCTTTTGCCGTCCATAAAAGAGACGTTAATGCCCCGTAATACAGGCCAGACGGGCGGCTGCTTCCTGGAGCTAGTTCCTGAATACTTTGATGATGATGAAGGCTGCAGAAGCCGTCCATGCAACTGGCTGGAGTGTACGACTGGTGTGAAGATGATGGTGATGATGTTGGTGACAATACTGGTATGGTGATTGGGGTGGTGATCGTGGTGGTCTACATGTTCTTACAAGCGTAGGAAGACAACAATAGGACGCATGTCCCAATTGAAGTCGCCTTTTGATAGTAAGAAGTTTAGTCATAAACGTAGAACGGAAAGCGAGCGACTTGTGTCTGTGTAGTTTCTCTGTAATGCGAACAAGAAATGGAAAGGACGTAGTCGAACATTGCAGGTAAATGATATCGATGAAAGATCTCATGTCATGAATTACAAACTTATTCATAAAAAAACAGCAAGATCGTAGGACAGGAACGATTGAGTGTACGACAAGATGGAGTCTTCTGTGAACTTATTTGATTCCGCAACCTTGTTATCTGCTCCGCAATCTTGTTATCTGCTCCCCAATCTTGTTATCTGCTCCGCAATCTTGTTATCTGCTCCGCAATCTTGTTATCTGCTCCGCAATCTTGTTATCTGCTCCGTAATCTTGTTATCTGCTCCGCAATCTTGTTATCTGCTCCACAATCTTGCTATCTGCTCCACAATCTTGTTGTCTGCTCCGCAATCTTGTTATCTGCTCCGCAATCTTTTTGTCGGCTTCGCAATCTTGTTATCTGCTCCGCAATCTTGTTATCTGCTCCGCAACCTTGTTATCTGCTCCGCAATCTTGTTATCTGCTCCGCAATTTTGTTATCTGCTCCGCAATCTTGTTATCTGTTCCGCAATCTTGTTATCTGCTCTGCAATCTTGTTATCTGCTCAGCAATCTTGTTATCTGCTCCGCAATCTTGTTATCTGCTCCGCAATCTTGTTGTCTGCTCCGCAATCTTGTTATCTGCTCCGCAATCTTGTTGTCTGCTCCGCAATCTTGTTATCTGCTCCGCAATCTTGTTATCTGTTCCGCAATCTTGTTTTCTGCTATGCAATCTTGTTATCTGCTCCGCAATCTTGTTATCTGCTCCGCAATCTTGTTATCTGCTCTGCAATCTTGTTATCTGCTCCACAATCTTGCTATCTGCTCCGCAATATTTTTATCTGCTCTGCAATCTTGTTATCTGCTCCGCAACCTTGTTATATGCTCTGCAATCTTGATATCTGCTCCGCAATCTTGTTATTTGCTCTGCAATCTTGTTATCTGCTTCGATATCTTGTTATCTGCTCCGCAATTTTGTTATCTGCTCCGCAATCTAACTTTCCATAAATTGGCAAATAACTGAGTTGAGACTGATTGGTCGGTAATTGGTGGTGGTGAAGATAATGTTTGCTGAAAAGAACGCTTCAACTGAGCCGACTACGGAATATCTCCGGTGTCTAACAACTGTTCAAAGTGTTAGAAGACAGCAACAGGCCTCTGTCCTAAACTATGTGACCGTTTTGTTACTAGACAGGTTAATTCTCAGAGCCTGTAAAGAATCTGTAGTGAAGTGAATTAACAAGAAAAAGAGAGCGGGTGGGGCAGGAAATAGCGTACAGTGATGATACCCAGAATAACTTAAATCACCGACTGAAAGGAAGCCACCGACCCACGACGTCGATCCGAGATCTTATGTTCCACTCCTCGTTAGCCAGGAGTGACCAATGTCAATACCTCGTTAGCCAGGAGTGACCAATGTCAATACCTCGTTAGCCAGGAGTGACCAATGTCAATACCTCGTTAGCCAGGAGTGACCAATGTCAATACCTCGTTAGCCAGGAGTGACCAATGTCCTACCTCGTTAGCCAGGAGTGACCAATGTCAAGACCTCGTTAGCCAGGAGTGACCAATGTCAATACCTCGTTAGCCAGGAGTGACCAATGTCAATACCTCGTTAGCCAGGAGTGACCCTGTTGACTCTATTTCAACCGTTCACTTTAATTAACTAGGATTCTGTCATTAATGACGGTACTGTTTATGAAACGGGCTACACCCTAACGCTAATTATCGGCGATTCTGATAGAGTATGTCGAACAGTTACTTGTATGTTACGATTGTTTTGCATCAATTTAAATAGTTCTATTCGTCGACAAATCTATACCAACAACTTTGTAATCATTATTCTTGGTCACTCCGTCGCAAGAGTAACACGGCTTGTTCGATTGTTATTTACCGTGCCGTTGGTGTTCTTTCATACTTTATTCATGTTACTAATAACTCGACGTTTCTACAGCAAATAGAAGTTTCGTTTGCTAAATCTATTTTCGTTCGATTTATTGTGCAGTTAGGGTATAAGATTGGTCGCTATGCGATGAAATTTCTAAAATTTAATAACGACATTTCTAAGATATGGAGATAGGAATTGAACAGAATACTGCAGATGCGGGTGATTGAGATGGGGTGAGTGGAGTGGGTGAGTGAGGTGACGTGAGTAAGTTGGGGTGAGTGAGGTGGGTGGGTGAGGTGGGTGGGTGAGGTGGGGTGAGTGAG
>SDVV010017061.1:0-14083 GCA_016164225.1 Gammarus roeselii | reverse complement strand
CCATTATGACGCGGCGGGGGTAAACCAGTGAAAACTGTGGGCCCTGCTGCTGACGACGGTTCCTCGGTACATTCGGGACCCAGAGTGTAGGTTGAGGGCTACCGGCCGGACCCTTTAGCACAAAAGGGCTAAGTTGTGTGAATGTGAGCGTGTGAGGGTGTGAGGTGCGCCTTGCCGTCGGCCACCCCCCTTTCTGGGGGATGCGGCCTAGTGTCTGTATCTGTATCTGTATCTAACATTAATGATACTTTGCACACACGGACTATCCGTGCAGTTCTGACAAGATAAGATTAGAGTGATTTGGCTTTACTAATAATAGCTAGCACTATATTAAATAAGCTGGATCTTCTAGCACAGGATAAAGTGTTCATCTAGAATGCAATTGGTTGCAGGTTCGTTTCAATCAGCCAACTACTTCATTGGGTCCCAAAGTTTTCAAAAAATTACATGGATGAGCTGATTTTCATGGTCATTTAACGCTTGTTAAGTCAAACGTCATATGCAATAAAAAATGATTTTATTTATTTAACTTCACCGTTTGCATGATGAGGAGATTTTGTTTCGTAACAAGATATTTTTTTCATGAAACTTTAATTCCCTTTTTGATTGCCTTCCTTAGAACAGTCTCTGAACAGTCAACACCGAACATAGAAGAAATAGGGAGGATACGAAAGACTTAAATGTTACACCCTAATGTAGAGGAGACTGGCAGCCATGTTACAGCCTAGCGTAGAGGAGGCTGGCAGCCATGTTACAGCCTAAAGTAGAAGAGGCTGGCAGCTATGTTACAGCCTAACGCTGAGGAGGCTGGCCGTCATGTTACGGCCTAACGTAGCGGAAACTGGCATCCATGTTACAGCCTAACCTAGAGGAGGTTGGCAGGCATGTTACAGCCTAACGTAGAGGAGGTTGGCAGGCATGTTACAGCCTAACGTAGAGGAGGTTGGCAGGCATGTTACAGCCTAACGTAGAGGAGGTTGGCAGGCATGTTACAGCCTAAGTAGAGGAGGTTGGCAGGCATGTTACAGCCTAACGTAGAGGAGGTTGGCAGGCATGTTACAGCCTAACGTACAGGAGGCTGGCAGCCAAACGAGATTTATGCAGTGTCTTTCAAGTCCTACTCGGTGAGGATTTACCGTCCTTGGAGCGAAGAGTGGCGCAGGAGCGTGCACTAAGAGCGCTGGAACGAGACCCTTTGATCGTTTATCAACAACCTAGATCTATTCAACATAAGCAAGCTTACAGCCTATTAGAGAGAGCCAACCTTAAATTCCGTGGGGTGACTGCTGAAAGTTAGTTTTTATCTCATCATTAGAAAAGTTCCAGCCGTGACCAAGACTCGATCTCGCGTCTCATGAATGCGAGTCCGTGGCTCGCTTCCCTGTCAGCCAATATACACAACAAAAGATACGAAATAAAAGCTTTCCAACAACAAAATACGAACTCATCTATACCTTAATAAGACCAGAATACTTCTCAGTAGAATCTCCTCTATCCAACTGATCCCAATTGTTTCGCATCCAATTTGGAGGAATCAGAATGGAGCGCCACATAATAACAAAGTATCTCGTAGGATTGATTCTATTTATAGCCTTTCTAGAGGGTAACCTCCTCTAAACCTTTCTGAGGGTATCTTTTCTAATACAGTCTTATCTAGTTATACCAATTATGAACGTATATTTTCAGGGAACATTACTTCTAATTGAATCCTTTCTAATATAATAATTTTAAAACTCCTTCTTTTAGAGGTATCCTTTTCTCAAACTATTCCTTCTAAAAGTATTCTCTCTACGATTATCAATTTTATTAAATAATGTTCAGTATTATTTTCAATAAAAGAATCCCTTATAACAGTACCCTTTGGAATAGTATCCTTTAGAGCTCCTTCCAATCCCTCCCCTCCCTCAACCTCTTGCACTCCCCCAGCCGTGAGTGACGAGTCGGTGTGCGACAGAGCCGCCATAAACGGGGTCGACTCCATCAGCACCGCCGAACTCAAAGCCATGAGTGTTGACGTCCTTGAGCAATGCCTGTCCAGCCTCGGGAGCAGGTTCATGGACACCGAAAAGGCCAGCGTAAGTCTTCAGGGCGTAGGCATGATCTCCCAAAGGAGTGGATTTAATAGTATCAATTTAACGAGCTTCTAGTGTCAACCTCTAATGTTTCGAAGTTCAGACCATCATTTTCTGGATTCCTTCATGTATATCCGAATTGATAGTTCTAGCATATCATCATACGCATTCGAGATTTGTAAGCATATTTATGCATAGTTTTATCGTTCCCCAAGAATAACCTGTCGTATTGGGTGGAAGAAAGATTTGTTTGTTGGTTTGTTCTGGCAGTGGCTCATTGACTCACATGGTACACCCCACACCATCACATGCTTTGCTACCCAGTGTATAAGGATGTAAATCTGAATTAAGAAACATACCAATTGTTACCTAAAATATTCCAATGTCTGTTCACACACCGTGTGTCATCAGGATACAGTGCATACTGATTGTGTGCCTTTAACTCACTGTGATAGCTCTTTAGTCGTGCCATGTTTCGGGAAGAGTCGTGTTCTGATGTTCAGCCCTGCAAGTAAGATGAGTCCCTACCATCCCTGCCTGGTCCCAGTTACTCAGTCACTAGTTGTGATCAACTCACCAAGGTCACTTATTAATTACTAATCTGATAGTTTCATCTTTTCGCATTAAATAATTTCAGATTTATTGTGTATAGTTGTGGATGAAATATTTGACAAAGGAAAAACATACCGTTTGAGTAGGAATCAACTTATACTATTTTATTATTATTATCAGTCTGCACCCTGATAACACTCCCTCCTCCTTACATCCCCAAAACTCTTCGCTACGACTATGGGTGAGAGTGAGCAGGACGTTGAGCCTTTGGGTGTAAAATTAGTCGGAAACTCTACTAGATCGCCTAAGTTGGACAGCAATTATTTGATATTAAAAAAGTGCTCTTCTTGCCTCATACATTTTAAAAATTCAACACGTGATGTTTTACCCATTTCTTCATGAAGTTCTATTTCCGACGTATATTTTTTTTAGCTTTCCATAAGCTATAGTGACCCTGACCATTTCAATTGAATCACACACTTGTTTCTGTTCAATTCCTAGACACCCAAAAATAAAATCTATAGTAAACTCTCCAAGTTTCTCTTCACCAAACTCACCAATGCACCTCCCAACTGTTCCCAATTCACATCGAACTCCCAAGTAAAACCCACCCAGCTCCTCTTAGCTCCACAATAAACGCTCAAAGAAATCTCCTTGCTTCCTCTTAAAAAAAAACAGTATATGCTTTTCAATGCATTTTACCATTACTGTGTCCGAATTACTCGAGGCAGAGCTGGACAAGATACTCTGAAATGTATTTAGACACAGTGTTGTGTCCAGCTCTGTCATTTCACATTTCCCTTTTGATTTGGATTAACCCTAAAAATATCATGAGTAGAACACCCTCCCAAACTAGAGTAGAACAATTATATTGATTCTGCTCATTTTTTGTGTAGGAGGAGTAGTCGTTACTCTAATTTTACAAGGTATGTTCTCACTTCATCAATTCCTCCTCCCAGATTCTGGCTCTGAAGGTCCCTCAGTCGCTAAAGCCGTCTTGGTACAGCAGCCTGTCGGTCAAGAACCTCACCGACATGGGCTTCATCCTCCGAGGCCTCGCTATGGCCGACATACCAGGTGAAATACTTAACATTTAGAGCTGGTGAACTGCTTTGGAGTTCGCAGCTGTTGAACCACTTTAGCCTTTTCAAACTACTTAAGTGTTCACAGCTGGGGAATCGCTTTAGTATTAACTGCAGGTGAACTACTCTAGCATTCATTTAAGGTTAAGAACTTTAACATTCATAGCAGGTGAACCAATTTAGCATTTATAGCAGTCGAACAACTCTAACCTTCATTTCAGGTGAACTTCTTTAGCGAGGGTTGCAGGAGAACTGCACCATCCGTCGTCGAAGTTGAACTACTTTATCACTCGGAGTAGGTGACTTTTGGCGCAGTTGGTTAATTCATGGCTATGACTCTATCAATCATTTTCGGCCCATCCTGTATGTAGAAACGTAACCATACAACAAATCGTTTTTTTTATACTCTACTCCAATTCGGGAAAATTTCATCTAGTCATCTACCCTATTAAATTAAATCCAATCATTCCTGGCATTTATCCTGAACATAAATCCAACATGTCTTTATTTCAGTTTGCATCTATTTTCAGGGACGGCGATGCACCATAAAACCTATAAATATCAAATAATTAGCTTTCGGCCGTAGATTCATCTCTCTGAGAGCGCTTCGATCAGACGAATCCAACCCCGCCCCCCCCTGCCTGCCTGCGGGCCTTGTTGTGGTTTATTGTCTTACGTGATGCAAGGATTTATTCAAATCTGCGGCTTCTTCATAATAACGCTCTTTGTTACGGAACTTTCCAGCCAGTCAATTTGGAACTGCTTTATTCTCAGGTGCAGCATAACACAGTGCAGTATAACATAGTGCAGTATAACATAGTGCAGTATAACATAGTGCAGTATAACATGGTGCAGTATAACATAGTGCAGTATAACATAGTGCAGTGTAACACTGCAGTGTAACATAGTGCAGTATAACATAGTGCAGTATAACACAGTGCAGTATAACATAGTGCAGTATAACATAGTGCAGTATAACATAATGCAGTATAACATAGTGCAGTAAAACATAGTGCGGTATAATATAGTGAAGTATAATATAGCGCAATTTAAAATGGTGCAGTATAACATAGCGCAGAATAACATAGTGCAGCATAACATAGTGCAGTATAACATAGTGCAGTATAACATAGTACAGTATAGCATAGTGCAGTATAACATAGCGCAAAATAACATAGTGCAGTATAAATTAGTGCAGTATAACATAGCGCAGAATAACATAGTGCAGTATAACTTAGTGCAGTATAACATAGTGCAGTATAACATAGTGCAGTATAACACAGTGCAGAAATCATAGTGCAGTATAACTTAGTGCAGCATAACAAAGTGCAGTATAACATAGTGCAGTATAACATAGTGCAGTATAACATAGTGCAGTATAACTTAGTGCAGAAAATCATAGTGCAGTATAACTTAGTGCAGAATAACATAGTGCAGTATAACATAGTGCAGTATAACTTAGTGCAGCATAACATAGTGCAGTATAAAATAGTGCAGTATAACATAGTGCAGTACAACATAGAGCAAAATAACATAGTCCAGTATAACACAGTGCAAAAAATCATAGTGCTAACTTAGTGCAGCATAACATAGTGCAGTATAAAATAGTGCAGTATAACATAGTGCAGTATAACATAGTGCAGTATAACATAGTGCAGTATAACACAGTGCAGTATAACATAGTGCAGTATAACATAGTGCAGTATAACATAGTGCAGTAAAACAAAGTGCGGTATAATATAGTGAAGTATAACATAGTGCAGTGTAACACTGTGCAGTATAACATAGTGCAGTATAACATATTGCAGTATAACACAGTGCAGTATAACATAGTGCAGTACAACATAGAGCAAAATAACATAGTCCAGTATAACACAGTGCAAAAAATCATAGTGCTAACTTAGTGCAGCATAACATAGTGCAGTATAAAATAGTGCAGTATAACATAGTGCAGTATAACATAGTGCAGTATAACACAGTGCAGTATAACATAGTGCAGTATAACATAGTGCAGTATAACATAGTGCAGTAAAACAAAGTGCGGTATAATATAGTGAAGTATAACATAGTGCAGTGTAACACTGTGCAGTATAACATAGTGCAGTATAACATATTGCAGTATAACACAGTGCAGTATAACATAGTGCAGTACAACATAGAGCAAAATAACATAGTCCAGTATAACACAGTGCAAAAAATCATAGTGCTAACTTAGTGCAGCATAACATAGTGCAGTATAAAATAGTGCAGTATAACATAGTGCAGTATAACATAGTGCAGTATAACACAGTGCAGTATAACATAGTGCAGTATAACATAGTGCAGCATAACATGGCGCAGTATAACATAGTGCAGTATAACATAGTGCAGTGTAACACTGTGCAGTATAACATAGTGCAGTATAACATAGTGCAGTATAACACAGTGCAGTATAACATAGTGCAGTATAACATAGTGCAGTATAACATAGTGCAGTAAAACATAGTGCGGTATAATATAGTGAAGTATAATATAGCGCAATTTAAAATGGTGCAGTATGACATAGCGCAGAATAACATAGTGCAGCATAACATAGTGCAGTATAACATAGTGCAGTATAACATAGTACAGTATAACTTAGTGCAGCATAACATAGTGCAGTATAAAATAGTGCAGTATAACATAGTGCAGTATAACATAGCGCAGAATAACATAGTCCAGTATAACACAGTGCAGAAAATAATAGTGCAGTATAACTTGGTGCAGCATAGCATAGTGCAGTATAACATAGTGCAGTATAACATAGCGCAGAATAACATAGTCCAGTATAACACAGTGCAGAAAATCATAGTGCAGTATAACTTAGCGCAGTATAACATAGTACAGTATAACATAGTGCAGTATAACATAGTGGAGTATAACATAGTGCAGTATAACAAAGTGCAGTATAACATAGTGCAGTATAACATAGCGCAGAATAACATAGTGCAGCATAACATAGTGCAGTATAACATAGTGCAGTATAACATAGTACAGTATAGCGTAGTGCAGTACAACATAGCGCAGAATAACATAGTGATGTATAACTCAGTGCAGTATGACATAGTGCAGTATAACATAACTATGCTCTTAAATAAATGAATTATTAAGTAAAAACTTCATTCCATCTCAAACGGTATGGTATTTTTAGTAGGCACTGTAAATATTTTTTTAAATATTCACGACAAATCTGAAATATGTACAATAATAACCTAAGATCATCATATCATAAAATTTAATTCTTTGAGTTCATCTCATCTTAAAATGCCTCGCATGGCCGCCGTTCTTGTAGTGTTTATGGAACACTGTTTCTTTCCTCCTTCTGAGTGGAACATTTTTGTGACCCTCTCTTTAAACAGTAGTGACATAAGCAAGCCGTGAGTCGAAGCAGCCCGGAGACGGACGATGACATGTCGGTGAATTATTGCAGCACTGGCTGCTGGTTAACGCTTGGTGCCAGATGGACATTGACTCCAGTGCACTAGCAAGCCTTGGCACTCTAATCTAATCTAGTGTATTTATGTTTGGTTTTCACACAGTATTCCTGTAGTTTTGGTTAGTTAAGTGACGTAAAAATCAGGCAAAATTTTGTAACATTATTTTGTTAAAAAGGTCTGGAATGAGCGAACTCTGTAAGAAAGGTAGTTTAATCATCGTAGCAATATCCGTAGATTTTTTAAACTCGTTGTTTCTGTATCGGCTCTTCCTCTCCCTCAGTGACGTGTTATCAATAAAAAATTTCACTAATGAACTATTGCCCATGTTATGCATTGTAAATGATTTATATATAACTTCTGAGACAATTATACTAATCCCTTACATTTTTTAGCTATTTTGTACAAGACCAAGAACAGAAACTGAAGATAGATCCAGAATATTTTGTCCAATTCTGCTTTAATAAAATCGGGCAAAGTAATGGATGAATGTAATCAGTAACCGTGTCTAGTTGTCTTATTCAGCACAACTTTAATGAGGATGAATGTAGTTTTCTCTAATTCCGTGTCAATACAATATTAATTGTAATGCACCTAACTTGTTTGTTTGTTCACGCCTAGTAGCTATTTAAGCCATGTATGAGTAGGTATTCTAGCCATGCCTGTGTAGGTATTCTAGCCATGCCCGTGTAGGTCTTCAAGCCTCGCATGTGTAGGTATTCTAGACATGACTGTGTCGCTATTCTAGCCATGCCTGGGTCTTTTTACAAGGCATGCCTGTGAAGGGATATTCTAGTCATGCATGGGTAGTTATTCTAGCCATTCCTGTGTAAGTATTCTAGCCATTTCTGTGTAGGTATTCTAACCATACCTGCGTAGGTATTCTAGCTATGTCTGTGTAGGTATTCTAGTCGTGCATGTGTAGGTATTCTAGTCATGCATGCGTGGGTATTCTAGCCTTGCATGCGTAGGTATTCTAGCCATGCTTGCGTAGGTATTCTAGCCATGCATGCGTAGGTATTCTAGCCATGCCTGTGTAGATGTTCAAGGTAAACAAAAGGATATTTTTCTGCTAACTCTGATAAGTATTTTACGATTTTTAACCACCGCTCTAAAGTTGGACAGCAACTGTGTTCCTCTATTCCGATTAATTGATATGGTATAGTATTTTTCGTTATATATTGCTAATCATTTCGTTTATTCCTACCCAGGCATTCCCACCCTCTCGTACCCCGGCTTCAACGACGCTGTGCTCACTCTGGGAGACCCTGCTATGAAGTTCTCCCAGGAACAGGTAACCAGTGTAGGATATTAATAAAAAAATCCTGTACTATGTCCAATTTCTTCTTGCGATTTTCCGGAAAAAAATGTTTAATGTTTATAAATTCTGTATTTACCCCAACATTTCAGAGAACAAACGAACTAAGCAGCTTTGCCACCCAAGGGTGCATCCACTTATGCTGATGTTAGCCTGACATAATGAGGGATTCCACCGGTAGCGATGAACTTAAGTTTGTCGCATCTCAACAAGGGATTCCACCGGTAGCGATGAGCTTAAGTTTGTCGCATCTCAATAAGGGATTCCACCGGTAGCGATGAGCTTAAGTTTGTCGCATCTCAATAAGGGATTCCACCGGTAGCGATGAACTTAAGTTTGTCGCATCTCAATAAGATATTCCACCGGTAGCGATGAACTTAAGTTTGTCGCATCTCAATAAGGGATTCCACCGGTAGCGATGAACTTAAGTTTGTCGCATCTCAATAAGGGATTCCACCGGTAGCGATGAACTTAAGTTTGTCGCATCTCAATAAGGGATTCCACCGGTAGCGATGAACTTAAGTTTGTCGCATCTCAATAAGGGATTCCACCGGTAACGAAGGACTTTAATATGTCGCATCTTTTCTAAAGTATGTTGACAGCACACCATGACTATAATATGGTCATAGGGACAGTATTTTTGATATAGTGACAATAAATTTGATTGTGTCAATAGTTTTGTCCCAGCGACAATACATATAGTGAGCAATAATTGCATCATTTCGGGATTTTTTCTTTCTTTTATTTGTAGACATCTTCAGTGTCAATATCATGTATTGAGCAGCATGAACAATATTAATGAAAACCACATGAAACAATCCTCCTTCAATGAGCCAAAATCCCATGAGAAAATAACTGTCAATGTAGAATCCTTTCACTTGTCCTTCTGGGAGAGCATCGGAGGCAGATTCGTTGTTACTCTTCCATTACTGTTCAGGGCTCACTTATTACAAACCAAGGCTAATTAGAAGTTAAAATTCACAGCATATCACTAAATAGCCCATGAGAGTACTAAATAAGTGAAAAACGGCTGTTCTTGGAGTGATATAAGCAGGCTTTGTTGGTTTGATTTAATTTCCCGTAAAAAGAGAAGTTTGTCTTATTGTAAGTGCTTGAGAGAATTGGGAGGCGGGCTTTGCCGTTAGCCACCCTCTTTTCTGTATTTCGACTTTGTGTCTTTATCTGTATCTGTAAATTAATAATATTCCCATTTCATTCTCGATATAAAATTAAAAGAAAGCTTACATAACTGTTGCCGTGTAAAATTTCTTCGCACGAAAAGTGTGTCGAGAGAATACTTCAATCCATGAAAATATATTAATTTCAACGGTTTCTGTCAAAAAGGTAAACCTTGAATGGTAAAACCATCCTTTCAAATAGACGTTATAAAGCATTATCGTAATTTGGTTATATTCATGTCTTTCTGGCCGGGCCCTGGTGCGTCTAGAGCGTATTAACTGGGCAATTATGACGCCAAATCAGGTGATAAGCGCTTCAACATTTATGCTCTCCTGCATACTTTAACTGTATCTGTATACCTTATGCCGGTATCATCTTATCTTCGTCCTTGCAGTCTGTGATCGTCGGCAGAAGGTGCAACTTTTGTTGATAATGTAGTGGATTTTATCCTTCTTTTCCTCCGTGTTAACGGTGTGGTGAACTCAATAAATAAATTTATCTGATTTGGGAGTTTTTGACCATCATTGTACACATTTCAAGGTCGTTTCCGTATACTGTAAAGCGTACAAAAAAATATCGCACCGTTTATGTATTATTATTTTTTATTCATTGCTAGTTTATTATGTACTCCAGCTCGAGGCGTTTGCTCTCAAAGTCTTGAAAGAGTGGAAGGCCCCCATCAGCAACTGGTCTGCTGAGGATATCCTCACGGTCAACAGACTCCTCTGCGGCCTCAACCAAACAGAGTTAATGAAACTCAACTCTACCAGCTTCGGGTAAAACATAAAATAAATTAGAATATATTAGTAAGGTCATCAGCACAAGAGACCAGCCGTGGGTTGTTTTGTGGTTTAGCCCGCTCTCTACTTGTAGAAGCCAGCGTCCCGCAGGTTGACGACGGGGTCGCGGGTCTCGGGTCTCACGCAGGTTGCCTGTCTAACGCTATTTATCCGGTGTCTGAGTCTGTTGCTTGCCCAGGCTGTGCTGTCACCTATGCTATGTGTGATTGTTTGGTGAGCAGCCTGGTGTGTATGCATCTGCGTGTGTCAATGTTGCCTTCCCTAAACTGATATAAGTTGAGGATAGGGTGATATCCACAACGCAGTCAGGAGAGGACTTTGTAGTGTTTTTTGGGTCTACCCTTGGTGGCTGATCAAAGCACCCTCCTTAGCTCAGATTAGCAGGGGTGGCTTTCTTTCCATTGATATCAGCTGCAGTTCTTCAATTCTTTTCCTGGTATGTCTTGGTTTTCAGTTGATCTGTGTTGAATCCGTTCCATGTTGTTTTTATCCCCTATTAGGTGAGGGGACCAGAATTGGGTTGCAAATTACATTTAGGGTCTTATGAGTGAAGTAGGCGTTGGGTAGTGTAGTGTTATTGTGCCTGCAGAAAAAAAAATCTTGACATTATTCGAAGAATTTTGTTAAAGATCTTGATGAAGGCATCCACTTGGCATCTCTGCTTGAGATCATTGTTGTAGTACTAGTAGTAGAAAGCCTGGGACGGGCTCAAGAGTCCATTCCAGCAGTACTCCAAAATTTAATTTACAGTACAACTAGCCCAGCCTAAATAAGGCGCCGGATCGTGAAGGCTCCTACGGAGGTTGTTGATATCATCGATGGCAACAGTCCTTTCGCCACGTTTTCTTAGTAAGGGGGATTGGGAAAGAGTCAAGTGGTGGACACTTGGTGATAGAGATAGGGAAAAGATTGGAGTGGAGTGAGGATACTTAGTGAAAGAGACCCAGAAAAGAGTGGAGCGTGCACATGGATGAACCTTGACGTTGATTACAGTTGATAGAACCTTGACGTTGATTACAGACTTCATATTACTAGACTCGCGCCTTGCCGAGAAAAGGCTTCATGGTTTGACGTACTTGAAGCAATTCAGTGCAAAAATATCTCAGCCGGAACAGAGACAAACCGCAGTCTATCTTTCGACAATATTTTTTCAAATTTATGTAGAGGTTTTCGATGTATGGTAGAGTGATTAGTTACAATGGTTGGTTAGTTAATATGATCAGCTAATATGATGTTATTTAGGTTAACCAGTTTTATAAATAAATATTTTGTCTTCAAGGCATGCACAATTTTTGTAAATGACATTTTGGTAAGACTGATGAGCCTCAGACTAACTGTTTCCATAAGTTGGGATATAAAGTGAGAGAATATTTAACTAGAGGAACCATGATTACTTACGCAAAGTAGTGAAATATCTGACTGTTGGAACCATGGTTACTTAGGCAAAGTAGTGCAATTGAGCAGAGATCAGGATATAAACGGAATGTTTAATCATTAGAAATATCTCTATATTAATGGACCTTTGTGTTACGAACTTTTTAATGATGTACATCAAGAGTCTTGCGTAAATATAGAAATGATTGGATAAAATGAAGTGATGGATGGCAAACTTACCGAAAAAGAAAAATAAGGTGACAATTTTTGGAAAATTGTACACTTTTGGGATTTTCGAAAAGAATTTCGAATGTTCTGACCCGACTTGTATGGATGTTAAACGGAATATATTTTATCTAGATTTGTTAGTAGAAATACCACTGTCAAGTCAGAACTAATTCATTTATAAATGTAGATATATGCAACATTGTACCACATCAAAAACATAGCACGATTGGACCAGGGTTGTTAAAGGTTCATAATGTCCTACCTTTAACTTAATGAGGTGATTTTCCGAAAACTGTTTGTCCAATCGTTCTAATATATAACAGTATCATTATATTACATAAATCTACATTTATAATTTAATAAAAAGGACATCAAAAGAGTCTTTCAATATAACAAGAGCTTCATTTCAAGTAAATCCTAAATAAGTTCAGCAATGCACATGCCGATGATACAAACGCTCCTTGACTAATAGATTTCAGTTACATTCGTATCAGTAATGTTCATATTACAAAATTGAAACGATTTTGTTCTGAAAACAGTTATCGTATGGAAAAATAATCTCAGGCTCACAATAATAAAGAAACATCATTTCCTTTAACAGGGACGCTCTTCCTGTGCTCGGCTTTAGCTTAGAAGGATGCGACGTGGAGAACACCCTCGCTCCTTTGGCTCTAAAGGCAGAAGAGGTCTATGGGACGAACATCAACTGGACCAGTGCTACGGTAGGTCATCATTAGTGATACGGGACGGACATCAACTGGACCAGTGCTACGGTAGGTCATCATTAGTGATACGGGACGAACATCAACTGGACCAGTGCTACAGTAAATCATCATTAGTGATACGGGACGGACATCAACTGGACCAGTGCTACGGTAGGTCATCATTAGTGATAGGAGACGGACCTCAACTGGACCATATGTGTATTACCTTAGTTACTTTTCAGTATAGAAGTATTGTCAGCTGTTAATGTAATTATTAAAACGAATGCAGCTGTTCCTGCACTCCTCTAACTTGTGTTCGCATTCCTACTCTGTTTCTATTTTTAGGTGAAAAACCATATCTCTATCCAAAAAATCCCTATACAACGTTCTTGTACAAATTGGACGCTGTAGTCACCTAGTAAAGCGTGCCAGCTGTAGTGACCTAGTATAGCGTGCAAGCTGTAACGGCCTAGTATAGCGTGCCAGCTGTAGTGCCCTAGTATAGCGTGCAAGCTGTAACGGCCTAGTATAGCGTGCCAGCTGTAGTGCCCTAGTATAGCGTGCCAGCTGTAGTGGCCTAGTTTAGCGTGCCCAGCTGTACTGGCCTAGTTTAGTATGACCAGCTTCACTGGCCTAGTTTAGCGTGCCAGCTGTAGTGGCCTAGTATAGCGTGCCAGCTGTAGTGGTCTAGTTTAGCGTGCCAACTGTAGTGGCCTAGTTTAGCGTGCCAGCTGTAGTGGCCTAGTATAGCGTGCCAGCTGTAGTGGCCTAGTATAGCGTGCCAGCTGTAGTGGCCTAGTTTAGCGTGCCAACTGTAGTGACCTAGTTTAGCGTGCCAGCTGTAGTGGCCTAGTATAGCGTGCCAGCTGTAGTGGCCTAGTATAGCGTGCCAGCTGTAGTAGCCTAGTTTAGCGTGCCCAGCTGTAGTGGCCTAGTTTAGCGTGCCTAGCTGTAGTGGCCTAGTTTAGCGTGCCAGCTGTAGTGGCCTAGTATAGCGTGCCAGCTGTAGTGGCCTAGTTTAGCGTGTCCAGTTGTAGTGGCCTAGCTTAGCGAGCCCAGTTGTAGTGGCCTAGTTTAGCGAGCCCAGCTGTAGTGGCCTAGTTTGGCGTGCCAGCTGTAGTGGCCTAGTTTAGCGAGCCCAGCTGTAGTGGCCTAGTTTGGCGTGCCAGCTGTAGTGGCCTAGTTTAGCGTGTCCAGTTGTAGTGGCCTAGTTTAGCGAGCCCAGTTGTAGTGGCCTCGTTTAGCGAGCCCAGCTGTAGTGGCCTAGTATAGCGTGCCAGCTGTAGTGGCCTAGTATAGCGTGCCAGCTGTAGTGGCCTAGT